>PVLD010002416.1:102002-161359 GCA_004027595.1 Dinomys branickii | reverse complement strand
CACACGTACACACACACACACACACACACACACACACACACACACACACACACACTTCCCCTGCAAACTCAGGCAGCACCCGTCTCAGGTACCTGTCTCCCTGAAGGCCAATCCTTCAGATCAACTTCCAGGAAGGAGGATCACAGTGAGCTCCATACCTAGCTACTACGAGGTGGACTTTGTCCCAGCCTATTGTGCCTTCCCTATGCCTCCTCACCTCCCTTAGAGAGTAAGAATCATTTAGTCTCCCTCAAAATTGACCCAGGAAGAGGATGGATCTGCTGCTACATCCTGCAGTTGTGAGCACCTCGCTGTCCTGCGGTGTCTAGGATAAGCTTCTGTGCTTTCCTCCTGTTGTGTTCGTCAGGCTCTGGCCCGCTTATTCCAGCAGAATTTATGGGGGCCTCTGAGGGCGCAGGGGCCCCTAGTCCATCTCACAGGGTCAGCATTTCCCCCATGGACTCCGAGAAGGGAGCCTGGAAGCTTGCGTCCCACCCTATCCCACCTCACCCCACACATCCTTTCTGCAGGGGAGGACAGACTGCTGTCTCTGCCCTGTTTTCTTTCCATTGACAAACACAGTTTTACAATAATTTAAACATACTATAGCCTTCACAGGCAGGTGTAGGTTCTATTCCTCAGTAGGTTGCTCACCAGCTGTGTCCCCTTTATCTTCCCAGGACTCAGTGTTTCCATCTCTATAGTGGTTGCCTTCCCCCTTATCCAAGGCTTCTCATTCCAGGAGTCCTGTGACCTGTGGTCAACCAGGGAAAATGGTAAGTGCAGCTGCACATGCGGTGCATGTCTGTAACCCCAGCACTCAGGAGGCTGAGGCAGGAGGATGACTGCAAATTCAAGGCAAACTTGGGCTACCTAGTGGGTACAAGTCCAGCCTGACCCACATAGTAAGAACCTGTCTCAACAAAACAAAACAAAAACAAAACAAAAGGCCCTCTTGGGCTGGTGGGTAGCTCAATGGTAGAGCACTTACCTGGCATCTGTGAGGCCCTGGGTTGGAGCCCCAGCACTGAGTGCTCAATAAACTTTCATGTTAAGGGGAAAAAAAATAGACAAACTAAGGTTCTGTCCATCCACAGATGAGGCTTCTCTAGGTCAACATCTGGACCTGAAGCCGGGCGTGATGGCCCACGCATGTAATCCCAGTACTCGGTAGGCTGAGGCAGGAGGATCACTGTGAGTTTGAGACCAGCCTAGGCTACAAAGTGAGCTCAAGTCCAGCCTGAGCTACATAGTGAGACCCTGTCTCAAAAAACCAAAACCAAAACCCAAAACAACAAACCTATCTGGACCAGTTCCTCTGGTACCCACAGCTCCTGCTGACATGTACATTACAGGGATGTCCTAGTGGCCAGGCCTCATCTCATGATGGTGAGAGGGTCAGTCAGATGTAAAGACAGCCCTCTCTGTCCACCAGCTGGTGCCTGTAGCCCAGCCTCTTTCCCTGTTCTTTCTTCCCATGTTTTTTCCCCAAAGTATCAGTCTCCTGTGGAAAGCAACAGCTTCCCAGGCAAGGAAGGACTATTCTTCATATAGAAATAGCTTGTCTGAGCCAGGCATGGTGGCACACACCTGTAATCCCAGCACTCAGGAGGCTGAGGCAGGAGGATCACTGTGAGTTTGAGGCCAGCCTGGGCTCCATGGTGAGCTCAAGTCCAGCATGAACTACATAGCCAGACTTTGTCTCAAAAAATCAAAAACAAACAAAGAAATACCAATTGTTACACTATCTCCAGAGGACACCGTGGCTATATGTATGAGAAGCCTTAGAAATACACACACTTGCCTGGTGCGGTGGCCCAGGCCTATAATCATAGCACCTGGGGGGCTGAGGCAGGAGGATCACCATGAGCCAGAGGCCAAACTGGGCTACATATCGAGCTCAAGGCCAGGCTGAAGAAGAGTAAGACCCTGTCTCAAAAACAAAATGCAACAAAATACACTCAGAGCTGGGCATGGTGCCGCATACCTGTAATCCCAGCACTTGAGAGGCTGAGGCAGGAGGAGCGTTGTGAGTTGGAGACTGGCCTGGGCTACAAAGTGAGCTCAAGGCCAGCCTGAACTGCATGGCAAGACCCTGTCTCAAAAAGACAGAAAAAACAAAAACAAAAACAAAACATACTCAGAGGTCTGAAGAGCTGATACTCTGAGGTTCCTGGATGGTGGTAGCCCCCAGGGGACTGGCAGAGCCTCACCCCCTACCCACCCTCCTGCATCTCTTGATCTTTATCCTTCACAATACTTGAATTGTCTGTCCATTCTGTTTTGGGGTGGCAAGGGACAGTCCCAGTGGGTGGTACTGAGACAGGAGATTGGGGCGTGGCAAAACTAGCTGGGATGTGGGTGTGACCTGTTGATGACAGCGAGTCCCTGAGGTACCAATAAGGTGTATTCTGGCACAAAGTTTATAATTCATAATCTGACAAAGTAAAAAAAAAAATCTGACAAAATGAGTGTTATATAGTACACCCATGACAATTCGTAACTCAAATGGAATGTTCGTAAGTCAGGGGACTTACTGTCCTGTATTCTCAGGACATGTACAGAACAGTTCCCAAAGCCCTGCAGGTGGAATTCGAGCAGGTTTTCCATAGGACCACTGAGACAGCCCACACCGAATTTCTCTTTCTTTTTAACTTTTTGAGACAAGGTCTCACTATGCAGTTCAGGCTGGCCTTGAGCTCACTTTGTAGCCCAGGCTGGTCTTGAACTTGCAGCAATCCTCCTGCCTCAGCCTCCCAAGTGCTGGGATTACAGGTATGCACCACCATGCCTGATTCCCTATCTTTAATAAAATGTTGCTACCATTTGCACTTGTCTTGCCCAATTCTTTGCTCAGGACAGAGAGAACTAGAAACCACCTCCAGAAGAAGACTCCAGCATCCCCAAACCTAGCGGTGCTACAGGCTGCCTGATAAGACAGTCACACACATAGGGCCCCATCATGAGTGCGTTAAGAGCTGGTAGGACCCACTTTCTGTCAATGCTCAGTGTCCAGGCCCCGGCGGCTCAAGGTCCAGGCCTGGGCCTGTAGCCCGGCTTTCTTGATCTGGGTCCAGATGTTCTACACATAAGAGCCAAGCTGCCCAACAGGAGCCTCATCTCTAGCACGACAGTGTGAGTGTGACAGACTGCTGGGTCAGATAGAAATATTCCAGGCCAACGGGGCGGGGGGGTGTTGCTGGGCCTTCCAGGGAGTCAGTGTAGAAGATAACCCAGGCAGCTGAGGCTGGAGGCACATTCCTTGAAGGCCAGGCCTGAAGGTAAAGATGGAATCACTACACCCTCATGCCTGGCAAGGGATAAACAATACTGATCATTATTCTAAACAGGCATCAGCCAGCGGTGGGGGATCAGGACCCCCAGCCGTCCCCTCCTGAAAAGTTCCTCTCCTTTCCATGTGCACTTGCCATGTGCCGGTTTCACTTTGGATCCAAGTCACCTAAGCAGCTATACTTGTAATCGCACTGGGTGGTCCCACTTTTGTTTCGAGTTGTACCCACCTCCTGACTTTGCTCTGTGAAACTTCCTGTGTGAAGTGGGCTCCAGGGCAACCCCCTTGGGCCCCTCCCGTCTCTCAGGAGCTGTCTCTCTCCCTCAATAAAATTTCCACTCTTAACCTCCCCCGTTCCTCAGAATTCATTCTTGGCTTTTGGGAAACACGGCCGTGGCATATCAGACACCTAGCAGGCTGGGAGATGTACTTATTGCCCCGATATCATTTGGAGGGCAGCATTCAGTCCCTTCGGCAAACACTGGTGTCTGTGGGAAGTTGCTGTCCCTCACCGAAGTTTGCGCCCATGCCTGGGGTCTGTTGGTGGCCCGGGGGCTCCAGCTGGGGATGGAGAGCTGCAGCCCTGGTCTTCGGAAGGCTGAGGGGACCGCTCCTTGGCCGGTGTCTGGCCGGGCGCCTGCGGGAAGCAGTGGAGAGCTGCCCACGAGGGCTGGCTGGGTGCCGGGAACTTGTTGTTTCCATTTACACAGACACTGGCTGTCTGTTGAGGTTCTGGGAACAGCTGACCTTTTGCAGGGCATCCCTAGAGCTGCCAGGGAGGCTGGAGGGAGGTGCTCCCTGCTTTCTGTACATGATTTAACCCTTTCCAGAAACAAAACCCTTACAAGACCCAGGGCGTGTGGAGACAGAGAGGGTGAGAGGGAGGAAGGGAGGGAGAGAGAGGGTATGGGGAACAGGTTTTCTGCTGTTGCTTTTGCTCATTTGAGACAAGGTCTCCCTTGCAATTCAGGCTGGCCTTGAACTCACTATGAAGCCCAGGTTGGCCTTGAACTCACAGGGATCCTTCTGCCTCAGCCTCCTGAATGCTGGGATTACAGGCCTGCATCACCATGCCCAGCTTGGAGGACAGTTTCTAAGGCACATTTGCAATCCTAGCACTCTAGTAGGCTGAGGCAGGAGGATTGCCTCAAAAAAATTGACAAAAAGGGCTGGGGATGTGGCTTAGTACACAGTCTTGGGTTCAGTTGGGAGAGACAGAGAGAGACAGAGAGAGAGAGAGAGAAGGAAGAGGAGAGGAGGGGGAGGTCAGTTTCTAAGGGACCAGACAGATCTGCTGGACCTGGGGTGTTGCTGGGGAGGTAGGTAGAGCCGGGGAGGGAGGGACAGGAGGGAAAGAGCTGCAACTGCTCCTCTGTCTCTGTCTCTGTCTCTGTCTCTGTCTCTGTCTCTGTCTCTCTTGCCCTCTCGCTCTCGCTTTCTCCCTCTCCATGGTCCATGGATCTCTGGACTCAGAGGCTCAGGAAGGGTGGGTGGAGGGCTGCTGCCTGGGGCGAGGAGGAGGGGCGCCCTGGGGAAGGGTGGGGACAGGGGGCCGGGTCTGCTCCTTCGAGTGACTGAGCCCTGCGCGGCCAACCCAGATGGACCGGGCCTAGGCCTTGCGCTCTGTGTCCCGTGCAGGTGCTGGGGCGCGAGTGGCTTCCCTCCACCTCTGGATTCCTTGGCTGGACTATGAATGAAATTGAGATAAAACAGATTGCCAGGAGAACATCTGGGGCTGTGGGCGTAGCCCGTGGGCGAGCGTCCTGCAACCAGCGCCCAACACCGCCGGGCTGGGGTGGGCACTGGGCACGTTGGGCTGTCAACACGAGATGAGGGGAGGCAGTGCAGTGGATGAAGTTTGTCCTGAAATGCAGGCGACACGTGTCGGAGCACACTCGGAGGACTAGGTGACAGCCTGGGCTTGGTGTTCAGTGACACTTTCCTGGTTGATCATGCTCCTGGAGAGGGGATCCAGACAATTAAATTCCTTCTGAGGAGACTTTTTTTTTTTTTTTTTTTGTCTTTTTAAGACAGGATCTTGCTATGCAATGCAGGCTGGCCTTGATCCTCCTGCCTCAGCCTCCTGAGTGCTTCAGACGTGCTGGGCTTCAAGACTTTGAACAGAGAAGGGGAAGTCAGAAAAAAACCCTCCTTGCCTTTTCTGGTCCCCAAGAGCTCTTCACTTATGGGGAAACCCACTCACCAGAACGGTGTATTTCCGAGCCTTTCCCAAACTGCTGCAGGAGCTAAGTGTGGGAAGGAGAATTTCTGCTTGGAAATCAGGTGCTTTCCTGAGCTGCCCTTAAGCGGAATTTAAAGCTCTGCTGACCTAGGAGGTAGGGCTTGGCAAAGCTGGCTGGGAAATAAGTGAGACCTGCCAATTACAAGATGCCAGGACAGTGCCACATAATTCCCAGACCTCATATGTGGGATTTACAGAATAGGGGATTTACAGGAGGAGAAATTTAAAAGCTACTGAACAGGAGAAACAGGGATGAGGGCACACATTTGTAATCCCAGCACTGGGTATCTTTTCACCTGAGCATTCCATCCCTGGCCTCTTTTTTATCTTTTTGAGACAAGATCTCACTAAGTGCTAGGTTGTTAAATTGCCCACACTCGGCTTGAATTTTCAATCCTCTTGCCTCTGCCTCCCAGAGGGCTGGAATTACTGGTGTGTACCACCACACCTAGATCCTGTCTTAGAATTTTAAAAGGACCGGGAATGTAACTCAGAGTGACCCTGGGTTCAGTCTCCAATAACACATGATGACAACAACAATAATATTTAAAAGTGAAAAGTTATATTGCTTAGTGTGTTGGTTTGGGGCTTATTTTTGCAAGGAGAACAATGTAATACAGGACACATTCTTTATATGATTATTTATGATAGTCACCCAAAGAGCGATATACAAGAGAGTGCAGGAAATCTGTCCACACACTAAGACCAAGGAATCCAGCTGGGAGCCTGGATTGCGTGACAATGTCCTACATGAGTCCAGCTGAAGACCTAGAGCCCATAACAGTGCCTCCCATGAATCCAACTGGAGGCCCAGAGCCCACAGCTATTCATGCAGGCCTGTTTCACAGATCTGCGCTGGGAAGGCCCAAATGTCAGTGGTGGAATCTAGAAATCTGTACCAGCGGAATGAAGGATCTGTGCTAGCAGGCTGAGGGATCTGTACTGGAGCCAGGAAGCAACGCTCGGAAGAACCAGAGCTCCCCTGAAAGGTACCACAGGCATCCTCAGCAACAGTGAGGTCCTGAGCTCCTCTAATGATCAAGATGGCCGAGTTCCCATCAGGAAAGCCAATGCAGCAAGCTTCTCCTGGAGACCAGCAGCGCACCATCTTCCCCTATGGAGCCAGGAATCAATGCTCAAAGTGAGGACCAGGGCTCCCCCAAAGTGAACCAAAGCCATTCTCAGTGCCACCGAGGTCCTGAGCTCCTCAGAGGATGAAAACAGCCAAGTTCATCAGAAAAGCCAGCATGACGAGCTCCTCCAAAACAACCAACAGCTCCTTACAGCTTCCACCAGCTCCAACAGCCTTTCTCTGCTCCCAACAGCCTCCCTCCTCCTTCTCCAGTTCTGCCTCTTACGCTGCTGGCAACAATCTCCAGGCCTCCCACACCCAGCACCACGCTTACTCAGTTCAGCTGGGGGTTATAAGTTGACCACCAGTTATCAATCCACTACACTTAGTTTGGAAAATTTCTCTGGACAATGCCAAAGTTGGCAGGGCTCAGGGATCCATGGCGGAGGTTATGTGGGTGGCCTGTGCCCTCTCGCGTCATCTGTGCAAAATCTCAAAGGCCTCACCTGGCCCACAGGCAGAAGAGCGAGCAGACCCTGCCGTCAGAGGGGTGTCAGTTACAGATGTGGGGATGCCTCATGTGGAGCTTTCTGCAACCGCTGAGAGCAGCAGTTAGGATGCTCATCGTGGCAGGCATGGTTCTGCAAGGTGACAGCTAAGAAACAAAAAAAGTGTATGTCAAAATGCTTCCTGTGTAAATTTAAAAGGTGAAACAAATAATCCAATAGGAAATAAACCAAAGACATGAACAAACACCATGAGAAACAGTATATGGGCCGGAGATTTAGCTCAGTGGCATACGTGTCTGCCTGGCAAGCGAAGGTCCTGAGTTCAATTCCCAGTACCAAAAAAGAAAGAAAGAAAGAAACAGTATATGGATGGCAAGTGCTTAGAAAGGTGTTCAACATCATTGGCTATGCAGGAAATACAAAGTAAAATCACAGTGACCCAAATGTGGTGGTGCACACCTGTAATCCTGGCACTCAGGAGGCTGAGGCAGAAAGGTCACCAACAATTCAAGGCCAGCCTGGGCTATAGTGAGTTTAAGGCCACCCTAACTACATAGCAAGAACTCGTCTCCAAAAAAACCCAAAATAAATAAATAAATAAATAAATAAATAAATACTGTCAGGTATGGTGGTACATGTCTGTTGTTCCACTTATTCAGGAAACTGAGGCAGGAGGATCACTTAAAAAAAAGAAAACTACTGGGTGTGGTGGTACATGCCTGTAATCTCAGGACTTGGGAGGATCACTATGAGTTCAAGGCCAGCCTGGCTACATAGTGAAATCCTATTTCAAAAAGGAAAAAAAGAACTCACAAAAAAGAAACATAGGTACCTCAAGGGCATTATGGTTGCGGGGGTCGCTAATCTCAAAAGATTACCCACATTACCCACTATGTAATTCACATAACTTTTGTGTGTGTAGGGGGGTACTGGGGATTGAAACTAGGGCTTTTGCATTGAGCTGCATCCCCGGCCCTTTCTTTATATTTTTATTTTGAGACAGAGTCTCACTCAATTGCTAAATTGCCTGCGCTAGCCTTGAACATGGCATCCTCCAGCCTCAGGCTCTCAGAGTGCTGGGATTACAATTATAGACTACCGCGCCTGGCTCTAGACAACAAAAGAAATTAGCCTTTGCCATGGGACTGGTATAGAAATAAGAGGATACGTGTGAGACAAAGAATTGCTTTGTGTCTTCATTATGGTGGTGGGTACATAAGCCTATTCCTGAGGTCAAACTGCACAGAACTATGCACACAGGTGGCGTGCAAAATTGTGCATGTGTGCACACAAAGGTAGATATAGAAGTTAAACTAGAAGGTTCATAGTCAAACCAGGTGTGGTGGCACAACCCATAATCCCAGCACTTGGGAGGCTGAGGCAGGAGGACCCTCCAGAGTTCGAGACCAGCCTGGGCTACAAAGTGAGCTCAAGGCCAGCCTGAACTGCATGGTGAGACCCTACCTCAAAAGGACAAAAAAAAAAAAAAAAAGGAAAGAAAGTTCATAGTCAATTTAGTAGTTTTGTACTAGTGTCATATCCTTGATGGGGCTATTTTACTTCAGTTATATAATGTCACTGTTCGGGGAAACTCCTGTAGGGTTCCCTGTTCTATTTTTTTGCAACTTCCTGGAAGTCTATAATTACTTCAAAATAAAAAGAGTAAAAACAACCGTGGCTACACTTCCAGCCTACACATTTCACAAGAAGGCCTAAGAACAAAAGCTAGCGCGGTCAGCCCCTCGGGATGGTGGCCTGTGGGGGAGGGGCGGGAGGCAGGGACCACAGCAGCAACATCAGTGGAGGGTCAGGGTCGAGTGAGCAGAGATGATGAAGTGCCAGAGCGGAACAGATAGAACTCGCTCGTCTGCACCTGCGTCGCCCCCAGAGGTGAGCGCAGCCCCCTGGGGATGGCGAGGGCAGGGCAGATCCGAAAGGGGCAGGCTAGGACCTTCATCCTAGACAGGAACCTGAACTATCTTTTCCTTTACTCAGCTGAAGGTCTGAGGGAGGGGAGGTGCGGGAAGAGCGAGGAGGAAGGAGGAAGGAAGGAGGAACCTGGAGGCCGGGAGAGCGGCTTCTCTTTGGGGCGCTGGGCTGGGCCAGACACCAAATGGCTCACAGCAGCCAGTGACCCCTGGGACGCAGAGACCCCGTGGAGGAACCCGGGCTTGCTGGGGACCAGGTGCTCTGTGAGCTGGGAACCGGAAGTGCTGATTTCCTGCATGACCTTTGGGGAGACCCTAATTTAGCTGTGCCTTCCCCCACATTATGGAGGGGGCTTTTAAAGCATTTGCATACAGTCCACAGCCTGTAAGTGAGGACGGAAATGAGGGAGCAAGGATGTAAGGGTTCTGGACAGATGCTTTTCTCGACAGTTAAGATAATGAAAAATTGGAAACAACATAACATTTAATAGAGACTTGGTTTAAAATTGTTGCATTTTGCATGACAATACATTTAAATGAAGGTATGCAATAATTATTTTATTTTTTTGAAACAGGGTTTCTTTGTGTAGTGTTCAGGCTGGCCAGAACTCACAGGGATCCTCCTGCCTCAGCCTCCCTAGTGTTCGGATGACAGGCGTGCCCCAGCACGCCTGGTAATAATTTTTCATGTTATGAAAAAATGTGATATACTGCTATCCAAGGGGAAAAGTCACAAAGAGGTAAGTACTGAATAATCCTTTTTCAAAAAGATGTCAATGTGTAACTGTAGAAGAGGCAGGAAGATACTCACTAGAATAGTAACAGCAGGAGATGTTAAGGTTTGGGTAATTTATTTTAGGTACTGTAAATTACAAATCTGAGCTGGGGGTGGTGGCTCATGCCCGTAATTCCAGCATTTGGGAGACTGAGGCAGGAGGATCGCCATGAGTTTGAGGCCAGCTTGAGCTACATAAGCGGGTTCAAGGCCAGCCTGGAGTACATAGCAAGACACTGTCTCAAAAAAAATTACAACTGAAGTTTAAAAAAATTTTTTTTTCTTATGTTTGAATTGAACCAACAGCTTCACCCACGCTAAGCACGTGTTTTACCACTGAGCTACACCCTCAGCCAAAAAGTGTTGAAAATATTAACACTTGGTAAAGTGAAATTATGGGTGAAACACTTTTTCAACCTTTTGATTGGTAACACGTTCGTTTCTGCGAACCTGTAACAAAAGAACCACTTCGTTCCTTTCCTTCCGGAGCCGCATCTCCGCGGGACTCCAGGCCAGGGCGTGGCCTGGCCTCGGTTTCCACAGCGCCCTTGACCTGCCAGCTGCAACCAGCTCCGCTGAGCACCCGCCCAGACAGCTGGTTGTGCGGGACGCTGCCCAGATAGCTGAAACTGCTTTCCTAGAAGTCAGGATCTGGATGCTGGGACCGGGGCTGGGGCCGGGGCTGGGGCTGGTGAGGGCTGGCGGCGAAGCCGGGATAAGGAGGTATTTATAACTCCATCTCCCTCCCAGCCCTCCGCAGCTCCTCTCCTCTCGATTTGTCCGTCCCGCCCCGGGCAGCGGCGAGCAGCTCCTCTCGGCGGGCTCGCACCACCGTCCCGAGAGCTGCCCAGGCGCCCGGTCCCCTCGCCCCCGCATTTCTCCCCCAGCCCAGCGAGGGCCAGCGCGGCTCGAACGAGCTCAGGCTCGGAGGTCGCGGCACCCGTCCGGGCTCACACAGCCGCTGTGCGATGTGGACCTCGATTCCAGCCCCGCCCGGCCTGGCCGCTCAGGGACCCACAGCCAGCCCCACTCGGCCAGGTGCAGCTTGGCGGGGCCTCCCGAGGTCGAGGACACAGCGACAGCAACCCTACGACCTCCTCGGCTGCACGGCCACCGCGCAGGCCATGACCCGCCAGGGACACCGAGGCCGCGGCTGCGGAGGGGCGGAGGGCGCCCAGGCGGTTCCGGGAACCACAGGCGGGCGGGCCGGGGCGGGGCCTGGCGGGCGCCCAGCAGTTCCGGGGACACCGCGCGGACCCAGGGTGCCCGGGACATTCCGCCACCCGTGGCCTGCGGCAGGCGGGCTGTCACGGGAACGAGCCCGTGGGACGTGGCGCGGGGAAGCCCCGCGCGGGCGGTGACGCTCCAGGTAGGCGCGGGGAGAACCCCCAGACCCAGCCCGCCCCTCCCCCAGAGGGCGCCACCTGAGCGCGTTGACGGGCACCCGCGCCCACCACTCTCCTGCACGTTGCCATGGCAGCGAGGAGGCCGACCCGCGTTCCCATGGCGCCGGGAGCCTGAGCACTGAATCCTTTAGGGCTGGGGCCCTGGGCCACTCCCTGGTCCCGCAGCGGGAACCGTGGCCAGGAGCGAAGTCCGTGGAATCTGGGAAAGGCTGGGTCTCTCCTCCAAATGCCCGTGCGTGTGTGACCTCTGAGTTAGGCCCTGGGGCATGGCTTCTTCCTGCTCTCTGAGTAACAAGGAGGATTCAGTGGCCAAAAGGGGAAGGCACTGGGGTCCTGGCGGGCCGCTGTGATCTCTCTATAGCAGTCTAGCACGAAAAGGCCCCCAGAGTTCTGGATGACCTGTGAAGGTCCAAAGCCTCTGGTCGCATTTACGGAATGTGAGCCTGTTGAGTTAGGAATCACAGGACGACCACACACACACACACACAATGCGGATCGAACCTGAGGCCCTTCACACTAAACTGTATCCCAGACATACGTACGTACATACATACAAAGCCAGGCTTGGTGGTGCACTCCTGTAATCCCAGTACTCGGGAAGCTGAAGCAGGAGGATCGTTGTGAGTTAGAGGCCAACCTGAGCTACATAGTGAGCTCAAATCCAGCCAGCCTGAACTGCACAGTGAGACCCTGTCTCAAAAATAAATAAATAAAACCCATACATACATACATTTATTTATTTATAATTTGGAGACAAGATCTCATTGAGTTGCTAACTTGCCCACACTGGGCTGGAATTTGCAACTCTCTTGCCTCAGCCTTCTAGGCTGTTGGGATTATAAATGTGTGGCACCACATCCAGCTTTTTTTTTTTTTTTTTTTTTTGTCTTTTTGAGACGGTCTCACTGCTGTTCAGGCTGGCCTTGAGCTCACTTCGTAGCCCAGGCTGGTTTTGAACTTGCAACAATCCTCCTGCCTCAGCCTCCCAAGGGCTGGGATTACAGGAGTGCGCCACCACGCCCAGCTATTAAGGAATTTAAAAGTGAATTCAGCTCTCATTTTCTCCCATCTCATTTTCACTGCAAATGGTGGCACATACCTAACATCTCAGGGAGTCAAGAGGCTGAGGCAGGAAGATCAAAGGTTTAAGCCCAGCCAGGGCAACAAAAAATAACTTCAAAGGGCTGTGAATGTAGCTCAGTGATAAGGAGCTCCTGGGTTGGATCCCTAGAATGCGAGTGTATATTCTTACAGGGGAAGGTAGACCCAGAGATGAAATTACTTCCCTGGATAACACAGTGCATTAATGGGACAGTCAGCATATGAGCTCATCTCCTGACTCCTGGGTTGTTTCCTGTGGTGATTATTCCTCCGAACTGCAGAGAAACACAGGCTGTGTGTCCTTGCACACGGGCATGAGCTAAAGCCAAGACTAGGGCAGTGTAAGTCGGTGGTGAGCACGTGCTTAGCGTGCACGGGACCCAGAAGGCATGCCAACCACCAAAAAACGAAATAAAGGGGCCGGGGATACAGCTCAGCGGCACAGGGCCTACCTGGCAAGGGCAAGGTCCTGAGTTCCGTTCCAGGTACCAAAAAAAAAAAAAAAGACAAAACAAGCAAAAGAAATTAAATAAATAAATAATAGGTCAGGTGTGGTGGTGCATACCTGTCACACCAGTATCCTGAAAGGCTGATGCAAGCTCAAACCCAGCCTTGAAAGTATAGTGATTTAAGGAGATCCTGTCTGAAAGAATAAAAAGGGCTGGAAATTATAGCTCAGTCTGAAGGACCTGGGTTCAATCCTAGTACCACCAAAAGATAAATAAAAGACCGCGGCCAGGTATGGTGGTGCACACCTGTAATCCTAATACTTGGGAGGCTGAGGCAGGAGGGTCACCATGCATTGGAGACCATCCTGGACCAGCCTGAACTGCATAGTGAGACCCTGTCTCCAAAAATAAATAAATAAATAAATGAAAGATGGGGGCCATGGCAATCAGTAAAGTAAGGATGGGAAACGTAGGCTTTTGTCTAGGGGGAGCTGAGCCTCCCCGTGGTGCAGACGCCTTGTGCCTTAAGATTCTCCCACTACTCTCCAAAATGCTGTGTCTTCAACAGCGGAGCTTCAAGACTAGAGGAAGAAGAGCCCTGGAGCGGAGAAACGGGGCTCTTTTCTCCCCTCGCTGTTGCGGTACCTTCGCCTTTGAACGAGAGAAAAGGAAGCTGGGCCGCAAGATGCCCGGAGAGCGCAGGAATGAATGGCTGGGAAATGGGACGGGAGCGCCGCGCTCCTGTATGCATCATCCAGGGCGCTGGAGCCAGCTCTGCCCTGTGGCTGGAGATTTAAAACCCTGAGTTAGGCAGGCCTGGCCCCTGCACTGGGGAGCTTGGGGAAGAGCAGGAGAGGGATGTGCTGTGTAAATGATGCTTTACTGCCGCATAATGACGGCCTTAATGGAAACCTGAGCCGGGCACCGAGGGAACCCGGAGGGGCAGCTCCGGAAATCAGTTGAAACAGTGGGATTCTGGCCTGTGTGGGCTGAGAGTGCTGCTGGAGCTCTGCCAGGCTGGCCCTGGCCACTACCTTTGTTGGGGACAAAGGAATGAATGAGTGAAAGTGCTTAAAGAAATGTGGGCGAGGAGGGGGTTGTCGGGAAAAATTATAGGGACCCGGATGTTAGCTGGGGAGCAGGCCCGCGTCAGTCCCCTTAAACTTCAGCAGTGCTGAGAAGGCAGCGAGTGCACGAGGAACGTTTGTTGAATGAATGAAAGAAAGGAGGAAGGGAGGACAAGAAAAAGGAAGGGATGGGGAGGAAAGAAAGGAGGCTGGAGAATGGAAGGAAAGAAGGAAGAACAGAAGCTTCTGTTATGAGAAGAGATGGCTGTAACTTTTCCACCCAGGAGGGTCTACAGACAGCAGACCTGGGTTCGGCTCCTCGCCCTGACTTCGAGCTTGCGTGACCTTAGCAAATCCCTGAGCCTCTCTGCTCCTGTTTCTCCTGTGTAGCGGGAATGTAACACCTCCCGTCTCCCTTGGTTGTGAGGGTTAAATTATTCAATGTAAAAGGTCAGCTCAGTGCTGCACTTCTATTAAGTGCTAAGAAATCCAGTCCCCGAAAGAGTGTACCAGAGCTTTCATGTCAGAGTTATATAACTTCCGAAATGAAGTGTAATTTCTTTTTCTTTGTAGTACTGGGGATCCGGCAGCTCAGGGCTTTCACACTGAGCCCTTTTTTATTTTTGATTTCTAGCTAAATTGCAAATTGCCCAGGATGGGCTCAAATTTGTAATCCTCCTTATATTTGTACCTGGCCTAAGTGTGGTTTCGTTTTAAATTTAATCTTGGGATTTTTTTTTGTTTGTTTTTGTTTTTGCGGTACTGGGGATCGAACTCAGGACCCTGCGCTTGCTAGGCAAGCGCTTATTCCACTGAGCTATATCCCCAGCCCTTTAAATGTAATCTTGAAGGTTCCCTAGAAATGACTGTCTGCCTGCTGTGGTGGTGCGCGCCTCTAACCTCAGCTATTTTGTAATCCCTGCTACTTGGGAGACCGAGGCAGGAAGAACACAAAGTCAAGGCTAACCTCCCCACACCTGAGCTAGCATCCCCGGCACCCTGCAGGGGTTTGGCAGCAGGGAAGAGTCACTGAGCAGTCCCTGTGCCCCTTTGGGGTGATGGGTGCCAAGTGCCAGCCCATCAGCACCCCCTGCATCTGTGTGGGGGGCGCAGGGGAGTGACAGAGGCAACTTCATGTCCTGCCCTGCCTGGGCAGGGACAGACTTGAGCCCTGTTGGTTGCACCACAACCCTGTGGGGCGGGGGATCCCCGCCTAGGGAGTGGCACTCAGGCCCCAACAGGCCCGTGGGGGCGGTGCTGATGCTGGGTGGCAGGCACACCCGGGCCGGGCAGGCTGGTTCTCCTCTTTGTGGGAGCTGCGGCCTCAGCACCCCGTTTGCTGGGCAGAGCCGGGAACAGAGTGCTTGGGGCAGCCTTTAGGCTGAGGGGACCCCTGGCAGCACGGGCAGCTTTTAGATGGGGTGGAGGGCTGATGGGGGCGCAGCGGGGGCCTTGCAGTTTGCCAAGGAGCCAGCACGGCACTCACAGCCGGGTCCTGTGTCCCCGTGTCCGGCCCCCCCACAGGTGGTCAGCGCTAGGACTTGGTAGTACTGATGGAGTACTGTTAGGGTTTCGGTGGTTGAGATGGTGCTCCTGGCCCTCACAGGAGCAGGAGGAAGGAGCAGGGAGCAGCTCAGGGCTTGGGACCAACCTGGTGAGGCCAAGTGTTTGTTTACAGCCAGACCCTGCTGGAAGCTGCCCAGGAGACCCAAAGGCCCTGTCGGTGCTGGCCCTGGGCGGGTGCCCTCTGCTGCAGCCCCAGGACCTGGCGGCCATTGGCTAATTTTAAACCATGCAGGGTGTGCCAGCTGCTATTGCTTCCCCAGCAGAATGTCTCAGTGCCACAGCTGTGGTGCTGCCTGGCCCCCTGGGGCAGAGATGGCAGCAGTGTACCCGGCCGGGCCGTGGTGGGGTGCTGCAGCTGCAGGTTGGCATGGGAGGAGAGCTTGGGGCTGCTAGGGGATGGTGGCAGGGGCCCAGGCCAAGGGAGCTGGGCTGCAGCCAGCTCATGTCTGCGAGGCCTGCCTGGGCAGCTTGCCAGCCAGCACCCGGGATCGGGAGGAGGCCAAGCCTACTCTGGGAAGGGCGGGTGGACCTCTGGGTTCAAGCTCCACTGGGCTTGGCTAAGGCCCCTCCCTGTAGGCAGCAAACAAAGCAACAACTTCCAGAGCGGGACTGGGAGCTGAGAGCCCACAGCCAGTGCCTGGTGGAAGGGAACAGCCAGCCTGGCTCGGGACTGCCCTGTGTCAAGGACCTCCTGCCTGCGCCTAGGGAATGGCAGAGGCTAGACCTAGGGATGCTTTGTGTGTGAGTGCATGCGTGCATGTGCGTGCATGCGTGTTTGTGTGTGTGTGTGTGTGTGATGCTGGGGATTGACTCTAGGATCTTCACACTGAGCTACATCCATACCCCCTTTTTGAAAATCCTGAGACAGTCTTATTAAGTGGCCCAGGCTGAGCTGCAACGTATTCTTCCTGTTTCAGCCTCTCTGAGTGCTGAGGTTACAGGTGGCCTGTGCCACTACACCCAGCTGCTCAGGGTTATTGGTGGTAGGCAAGGCCGGCGGTGCCCTGGGCAAAAAGCTGCACTGTACACGGGCCCTGGCCTGTTCCCTATGCCGAGCCGGGCAGGGAGGCAGCAGGCGGCTGTGCTCTGGTCTGCACACTGCAGGTGTGCTCCTTCTGTGCCCTTCCTCTGGTAGCCTTTCGTATTTCTCTTCATTCTCTCCCTCTTCCATCATTTCTTCTTCTCCCTTGCTTCCGTGGCATCACATGTAAAGTGTAAGTTTATGTACTGTAAGTGCACAGATATTACAGCTTGACCCATTTTAACATTTGTATGCGCCTAGAAAGCCAGTCCCAGATCAAGAAACACTGTTTCCTTCATCCCTGACGTTTCCCCTCCCTACAGGTATGTGAGCCTGACATCCATCACCATAGAAAATTCTGTCTGGGCCTATTTACGGTGGATTGCAATGTGCTCTTTGTTTATTTATTTATTTATTTTTGAGACAAGATCTTGCTATGTAGTTCAGGCTGGCTTTGAACTCACTGTAGCCCAGACCAGGCTTGAACTCGAGGCAATCCTCCTGCCTCAGCCTCCTTGAGTGCTGGGATTATAGGCATGTGTCACCATGCTAATTTTTTGTTGTTTGGGTGTTTGTTTTGGTCTTTTTGAGACACGGTCTTGCTATGTAGTTCAGGCTGGCCTTGAGTTCACTTTGTAGCCCAGGCTGGTCTCAAACTTGCAACGATACTCTTGCCATAGCCTCCAAAGTGCTGGGATTACAGGCATGCACCACCATGCCTGGCTTGTTCTGCTTTTTTGAGATAGGTTCTCACTGTGTAGTTGAGGCTGGTCTTCAACACACGATACAGCCCAGGCTGGCTTCAAACTCACACTGATCCTCCTGCCTGAGCCTCCTAGGTCCTGGGATTACAGATGTGCGCCACCACACCCAGCTGAGATGCACACTTATCTTTCTTCTGTCTGGACTTTGTGGATGCATGGGCGAAAGCCTCAGAGAGTGAGCAGGAGGCTTGGGCTGCGGGTACAGAGCAAGCATTGCTTTTTGCTTTTCTGTGCTCCTTTCCCCAGCTGTCTCCTGAGCTCTTTATAAACACTGACCTGGCTGAGAAAGACTTGCCTCTGTCCAGGAGTGGCAGAGGGAACAGCAGACATGTTGTTGGCTTGGGAACCACTCAATCCATAGGAAGTCAACTGAAATGAGACCTTTCCCTGTGAGTGGCCCTTGTAGGTTTCCGGTCTGGGGGGAACACATCAGCCAGGCTGCCATGCAGAGGCACAGACCGGAAGGTCCTCTACCCTAGGCCAGCAGGCAGACTTTCACACTGTTAGCAGTCCTGTGGTGTTCCTGTGGGGGCACCATGCTAGGCAGCAGGGGTTCCGAACACGGGGGACCTGTCACTGCCCTTGAGTGGCTTGCTGCCCAGCTGGCACAGAACATACTTTTGAAGCATGAGCAGCCCTGAGGAGAGTATAATTAGCCACCAAGCAAGGCTGCATCAGCCTCTGCCTCCTGTCCTCCGGGGTGAGGACAGGTTGTCACACAGGCTCTGTGTTGCCAGGGCACTCAGGCAGCCCCACCGCACTGTGCCCTAGGAGCTGCCTGGTGCTGGGACTGGGCTCTCAGCAGGCATGGGTGGGGCAGGCAGTGAGCAGAAGGTAGAAGAAGCCAATGCTGGCACCAGCACGCTGATTTTGAGATGATTTCTTACCATTTTTTTCCTGATATTCTTAAGGAAAATATGGAGACATGTGGGCTGAACCATGCAATGTGGAGGACACAGAGCTCCCTGCTCCAACCACAAGGGCAGTGATTGGACCTGATAGAGGTCTTGTAGCTGTTTCCTCTTACTGCCTAAATAAAGAACGAAAAGATTAGCAAAAGGTGGACATGGTGGCACTCATCTGTAACCCCAACAGTCAGGAGGCTGAGGCAGGAGGATCACTGTGAGCTTGGGGCCAGCCTTGGGCTATTAGTGATTTTCAGCCCTAGACTATGTAGCCAGATCCAGTCTCAAAACACTCCCCGCCAAAAGATTAGCACAAAAAACTTTTCCACTTTTTTTTTTTTTTTGTCTTTTTGAGACAGGTTCTTGCTGTGCAGTTTAGGCTGGCCTTGAGCTCACTTTGTAGCCCAGGCTGGTATTTAACTGGCTACGATCCTCCTGCCTCAACTTCCATAGTGTTGGAAGTACAGGCGTGCGCCACCATGCCCAGCAACTTTCCCACTATTGAGCAACTGTTAAAAGTTATGCCCCAGTCATGTTCATAGGCTTTCTACCTAATACATACACAGTACACACATAATTTGTTTTTGCCAAATCAGTCGAAAGTAAGTTGCAGATGACCTGACATTTCATTTCTAAAAGCTTCAGGGATCTCCAAGAAATAAAGACTCCATCATAACTAGGAAACACTCTTCTCGTACATAAAAAAAAACAATAAAGCCAATAGATACCATCTCATACGCAGTCTATTTTAAGTTTCCCAATTGCACCATGGCTTTTTTCATCCAAGATTCAATGAAGGTTCACATATTGTGTCTAATTACTATGTCTTCTTAGTCCAAACCTAAAACACTGCCTGTCTTTTTTGCCTGTCACCAGAGTGTCTGTTGGTCTGTCTGTCTCTTTTTTTCAGTACTGGGAATGGAACCCAGGGCCTCACATACACTAGGCTAGTGCTCTACCACTGAGCTCCATGCCCAGCTAGACTTATTCTTTGGAGAAGACCAGGCTGTCTTGTAGAATCTGCCTCACGATGATCTGCTTGTGTCCTTATTATTAGATCTGGGTCAAACACTCTCTCGACCAGCATGAGCCAAGGACCGGCTGGGACTGGGCTCTCAACAGGCACTGGTGGGGCAGGCAGTAAGCAGAAGGTAGAAGAAGCCAATGCTGGCACCAGCACGCTGATTTTGAGATGATTTCTTACCATTTTTCCCCATCTGTACCTCTGGCCTCCTATCAGGCAGTGAGTCGTCTCAGAGTACTACTGTTGGCGATGGGACTTGTAACCTTAAGCTAGTGGGCACCAGACTTCTCCCTTAGGGACACATTTTCCCTTTGGTAATTACTGTCATCAGTGGGACGCACAGAGGCCTTGTTTAATACCCAGTTTCCTAACAATCTGCCAGCCCCAAGGTTCCACATCCCCAGGGATCCTTGCTTAAAGCTAGATTTTTCTAGTGCTATCATCTCTTCTACATTTATCAGCTGGCCTTTTTCCTTTCTGCCCCTTCTAATTCCCTCTTGGAGTCTCACGGTGGACTAATGGATTGTATTTTAATTTAATGCATTAGAATCCAGTATTTCATTTTGCCATTCCATGTCGAAGTGGCCATCATGCTGGTTCTTGTGTCCTTTTGACTCGACCCCATTTTTTAAAAACGTTTTTATCTTTCTGGCACAACAAAGTGCTTTCTGTACTGTGCACGTCCCTTTCCCTTTCATTTTCCAGGAAGTCCTGGTTCCTTTCACTGGAGGGCGGTGTGTGGAAACCGAGATCAGGGTGCTGTGTCTCCTTGCTCATTATTTTTATCAATGACTTGTATAAAGACAGAAGAAATGCTTAGTGAAATTTACAGATGACTCAAAACTGGGAAGGGAAGCCGAATGTATGATAGAACCAATACTCTCAATGACCGCGGTGGATGCAGTCTGGGTCAGAATCAGAAGTCAGGGAGAGAATTATGAAGTCCTGGGCTAGATTAAAAAATTCATTGCATAACTTCAGGTTTAGGGGAACTTTTTACTTACTTGAAGTTGGTATTAAAGTAGTTTTAGGGCTGAGGCTCTAGCTCAGTGGCACACGCGCCTGCCTGGCAAGCACAAGGTCAACACTTACCTGTGTCTGTTAGGGAACATTCACTGATTCATTTATTCACTCAGTATTTGCTAAGGGCCTGCCTACCATGTGTCAGGCACCTTTCTAGATGCTTGGGATGTTAACAAACCCAACAAGCACACATGCCTGCCCTCCCTGCCATCCTTTGCCCTCCCTGAGATGGGGGATCCTTGGAGGTTTGTTTTGTGATACTAGGGATTCACACTCAGCTACATCTCCAGCCCCCTTTTAAATTTTTTATTTTAAGACAGCATCTCACTGAATAACTAAAATCCCCTGGCTAGGATCCTCCTGCCTCAGGCTCCCCGAATACTGAGATAAATAGGTGTGCACCACTGTGCCCAGCTCATTCAAGGGTTTTGAACAAAGGAGAGCCATGACCTGACTTTCACTTTTACCTTTGTTTGTCTTTTTGAGACAAGGTTTCATTATGCTTTACTAGGCTGGCCTTGAACTCCCTTTGTAGCCCGGGTTGGTCTCAAACTCACAGAGATCCTCCTGTCTCAGCCTCCCAAGTGCTGGGGTTACAGGTGTGGACTTTTAATGCCTCACTGTGGCTGCAGTGTTGAGAACAGTTTATATGGAGCAGAGGGGAAGCAAGGAGTCCAGTTAGTAAGGCTCTTGGAGGAGCCAGGAGAAAGGTGGAGCCTGGGGTGGCAGTAAGTAGTCAGAATGTGAATTTGCTAGTGGACTGGATGTGAGGAATGAGAGAAAAGACAGGAGTTAAGGTTTTAAGCCCGAGCAACTGAAAGATGGAGCTGCCATTAGATGAGACCAGGGAGGGTACAGATGGAGCCTGTTTTTTGGGGGAAAAGGGGGTGATCAGGAGCTTCGTTTGGACTATGCTGGGTGAGCTGCCTCACCCAGAAACTCAGAACAGAGCAGAGGTGCAGGCTATGGAAAGACCGGGGACGCTTTTGGCTCTAGATGCAATGGCTCCATTAATAGAGGTAAAGCACCCAAGACCTGGGCAATGCGAGACCTATAGGTGTGGGGTGCTGCAAGAGGGGTGCCAGGAACAGGTTCAGGGTCCACAGAAGATAGTGGAGAGGTGGGCTTCACAGAGGAGGAGGGCCATGGCTGCAGGAAAGGGGAGGACCCCGCCTGAGTGCTCTGCCCACTCTGATGGCCAGCTGCGGTGGGACAGGATGTGGCAGACCCTGGGGGTGGGGAGGACAAGAAAGGAGTGGCTCTGAGGACAGCGATTTTGGCCCGGACTGAAGAGAAGCTGGCCTGTTGCTGCAGCCAATTACTGGAGAAGAGGTCCCCACTGCCACGGAAGTGACTTCTGGAGGTTGTCAAGCTCCATGTGGCTGTAGCTACAGGAGAAATTACATCTTACTGTAAAACCCTGTGCACTCGGGAAGAGCTGAGACAGGTCTCCGCCCCCCAAGCCACTTATCTGGATATAGGAGCACTCCACCATCCCGCTCGGTCTTCTGTTTTGTAATGCTAATGCAGGTCTAACTCGTTTACTTCGGAAACCCCTAAAGAGTCAAGGTGACAGTTGGGAACCCCGGGGGCCAGCAGAGCTGAGCTCCCGAGCGGGGACCTAGCCTTCGAGGGTCCTGTCCCCCGCCAGGCCACGTGTGGGCTGTGGAGGACTCGGTCCCTTGGCAGCACAGTTCGTTAAATCCTATTATCCCACTTAAGCTAATATTGCCCCGCCCCCGGGCCTTGGCGTGCTCTGCTTCGCGTGGTCAGAATTGTAAGCGTGGACAACCCCGCAGGGGCCCTGGCCTAAGTGCCAGCGCGCAGCGCACGCCGAGCCAAGACCTACGGTGGACCGACCCGCACGGAGACCGGACTCGCAAGCCGCGGGCCGAGCGCCTGCTCCTGCCCCAGCTCCGCCGAGTGCTGCCGGTCCCAGACAGGTGGGTGCCAAAGGGGTGGGCGAGGCGGGGGCCCGAAAGAAAGGAGACGAGGCCTGACCTAACCCCAGGCCACCATTCCCAGACCCTGGGTGGCGGAGAGGACTGGGGGGGGGCCCAGGGCGGTGGGAGAGTCCGGGAGGTGCCCCCTCCCCCGTCCGTTCGGTCTCCTCCGGGCGCGCCCCGAGCTGGCTCACCCAGCGGGCGCCCCGCGGGCTTCCAGCGCCCAGGAGGGGGGAAGGGGCGAGCCGGGACGGGGAGGCTGTGGCTGCTTCTCCCCTCGCCCGCTGGGCCCCGTGCACGTCTGGCCGTGGACGCGCTCGGCAGCAGCACTGCGCTCCGGTGACCCGGACCCCGCGCCCGCGGCTGCGCACGTGACCGGCGCCCCTCCCCCCCCCAGGTCCGGAGGCGGAGGCCTCGGCTGGGGCTGCGGGGCGGGGCCGCCCCGGGAGACGCCAGTGGAGCCACCTGAGCCCGAGCCACAGGACGCAGTCGCTCGCCGCGCCGCGCCGAGCCCGACGCCCCGCGATGGCCCGGCCGAGCTCGTCCCGCGCCCCGCCGCCGCCGCCGCTGCTGCTCGCCCTGCTGCTTCTGTCGCCGGCCTTGGCGCGGGCGCGCGGCCCCCGGATCAGCCTGCCTCTGGGTGAGTGCCGCGACAAAGGAGGGCCAGGAGGGCCAGGCGCCGACCCCTCCCCTGTCCCCCCGAGGCGAGGGGGCTGCGGGTTGCGGCCCCTTTCTTCCGTTTTCGTTCGGGCCGAGAGGGAGGGGGTCCTCGGTGCCGCCCGCGCGGTCCGCCTGTGCTACCTGCTGGCCTTTGACGCTGACCAGAGCCTGACGTGGGGCGGAGGGGGCTGGGGCGGCGCTGGAACCACTATAAACACTGAGGTCCTGGTTTTCAGCAAGTCGCAGCAGGGCCGGGAGCCGCAGAGGGCAGCCCGGCGCCTGATCCCTGCTCCCTTCACCCGAACTCTGACACCCCCTCCAAGCCCAGGGAGCCACAGGACAGCCCAGGGGACCCGCGTCCCCAGGCCTCGGGAGTGATTTCCTTAGAATGACCTGGGAGCGCCGTCCCGGAGGGCGGGCTCCTTTCCTGGTGCTGGCCTCTGCCCCTGTGAACTCCTCTCCAGGCCTCGCAGTCCTCGCCTGCTCGCTTTCATCCGGTAGCTTCTCTAGCTCCTCTTGGGGCCTTGGGCTTTAGAAGTAAGAGGGACCTGGCTCTCAAGCCTATGTCTGCTACGGGGCAAGAGAGTAGCTTCTGCTCCCTGCAGGGGTTTCCCATCCGCAGAATGGGCTCTGGACAAGTACCTTGCAAGGGTATCTTGTGGATTCAGTGAAACTAGGTGTTACCTGCGCATCAGGCTGATAAATGCCCGACAGATGTTTTTTTTCTCCATGCCTTTTATCCTATTGTCACATCGAATGAATTAGGATAAAGCATGTATAAATTAGAGGTTGCAGACAAGCGGTACTAGACTCCCTTCTTACAGCATCCCCACCCCTAAAAGCATTCTATTTACAACAGGAAAGGTTGGAATCAGCACTTAAATTAAGGCAGGGCCCCAGGGGCCCCGAGTGACCCTATCTCAACCTCTATCTGAAACATTGCTGATGGCCTGGGTTCCAACCACTTAGTACCCATGTGACCTTGAGCAAGCTACTTAACTTCTGGGCCTTAATTTCCTCATCTGTGAAATAGGGATAATTATGGCATCTAGCTCTGGGTTGGGAGAGTTAAATCATTACATGTTTGAAAAGTCCTTAGGACAAGGCTTGGTAGAGAAACCGCTCTGCAGGTGTTGGTTCTCTTTCTTGTTATGCACATCCTGTGCAGAGCTGGGCCTTCCGCCATGGTGGGAGAGTGCTGGGGTGCTAGTGTGACCGCAGCCCCTTGGTGCTGCAGCTCAGGAAGTGAGGAAGGAAGACAGGTGTGTCCAGACCCAGGCCTTCAACCTTGCTACTTCTGTCGTGGTCACGACTCACACCCCCTCAGCCTTGGGAGGTGACTGGAACAGATGCCCTGATGGACTCTTTGTGCCCTGGGAAAGCCCAGCCGGCTTGCCAGGGCTGTGTCCAGCACAGGAACTGGAAGAGGCTGCTGTCAGGGTAAAGAGAAAGCAGAGTCCGGGAGTGACTTGGGGGACACAAGAGGACCAGCTGGGCATCAGGCATGGAGCCCCAGGAGTGGGCTCCTTTGAGCAGTTTCGGGACCAGGCCCAGGCTACAGTGGGGACGCCTGTTGCATGTGAGCGCACCCTGCACAGTTCACGCCTGTGTGTTTGTAGGCTGCAGCAGACAGGCGTGCATCTTGTGCCCTGTGCCGAGGTGCCCAGTGAGGGGATGAGAGGGCCTGAAATGTAGGCCACGCTCTTTTCCAGGCTGGGAATGCTGGAGAAAAGAACCCTTCCCACTGTGTTCTTGGGGTAAGGCCTGCCTGATGGACCTGTTTTCTGGTTCTACCAAAGCCTTGGAGTAGTTGAGCCGTACCCCAGCCTCCTGAGCTGGTGAACTGTATCCACACTTGCCTGAGCTGCACACCCCAGATGCTCCCCCACCCTGGGGCTTCTGCCTGGCCCTTGGGAGCCTTCCTCTCCCATCAAGTGGCAATTCTGGGGCTGCCTGGGAGTCCCTGAGGGGCATCTCTGGTGGCTGAGCAGGCACACCCTCTGAGCGTGGCCCAAGGCAGCTTCCTGGCTCATCCCTGGGGGCTTGTTAGATGTTCCTGGCACTGTGCCCATTCTGGGCCAGCCTGTAGTGGCAGTTCATGCTTGGCCTGGGGCCCCTGGGCTCTTCCTGCATGCTCCTCTAGAGAGAAGAGCACTGAAGGAGAGACCACACCCCCTTTCCCGCCACCTGCCCTCCCCAACTGCATCCCCTGAGTCTCTGGTGCCCGATGCCATCGTGTACCATGTCTGTGGTTTACAGGAGTCCTTAAAGTGGAGCTTCCTGTGTGCTCTGCCTCTGTGGTCCATCATCGAGAGTCCCCCCTCACTGTTGGTGACCAGCACATTCTTAGGGCCCCCTGGGGGGTGTGTTCTCACCCAGTGGTCAGATGGAGAAGAA
This sequence comes from Dinomys branickii, assembly GCA_004027595.1. Lineage (NCBI taxonomy): Eukaryota > Metazoa > Chordata > Mammalia > Rodentia > Dinomyidae > Dinomys > Dinomys branickii. Next base: position 136,215 of record PVLD010002416.1, on the reverse strand, counting down.
TGCTGGGGGACAGTCCTCGGGGACCTGGGTCAGCTGGATGTCTCTGAAGGGCATGGCTTGGGGAAGAGTGTGGGATTTGAGTTCTTTTGTACCAAAAACTGCCCTGTGGACTCACAAGGAGCTGTGTGTGGTCAGGAGTGGAACGGATACAGATGCAGGGACCCCACCCTAGCCACAGGGCATGAAGTGATCCTGTGGCTAGAAGGCTCCTTATTTGGCAATTGGATTACCAAAATGTGCCTTTCCCCTGCCCCAGAGGTGCCTCACCAAAGAGCTGTGGACACGGGATCTGAAGTAGCCTGGAAAGCAACACGGGGCCTGCAAACTGCAGTCACAAAACCCCACTGAGGGGAGAGCAGAGTCCTCAGCACTAAGCAGCTGCTGATCGGACCCTGCCGCAGGCACCTGGGGTCAAGGCCCTGAGTGGCTCCTTTGCTGGCACCTTGTTTAGCCTTCTGCTGGCTGCCTGTGGCCTCAACTTGGCTTGAGCTTTTGTCTTCCCTGTGCCCCATCCGCTGGCCTCTCGGAGGCCCTTCAGCGCTCTGGCCCGCAAAGCTGGCTCATCACCCTCACTAAATGCGCCCCCCATGGCAGCTCCCAGCCTCCCCGAAACCTGTCTTCAGGTTGCCAAGATAGTACAAGGAACACCCACCTCCCGGCTTCTGAGAGGAGTACACGAAATAATGTATGTAAAGTGTCTGGCATGGTGCCTGGCACGTGCTGTGTTCCCATGGAGGGGAGCAGCGTCCCCTCTGCTGTGCTAGCAACTCCTGCCCACCTGGCTTGGTGAGTTTATTTGCAGCAGCTTGATGCCCACCGCCTGAGTGCTAGCTGTGCACAGCAAGGCCAAAGGCGCTGCCCCCACACAAGGGACCAAGGAGTGCAGCCCCACCTGCCCGGGGAACAGAAATCACAGCGAGGCCCCTGCAGGCCGGCTGGTGGCTGTGGTCCTGCTTAATCCATTTTTCAAATGTTCCTGGTTCTTGTGTCCTGATGAAGGACTCCTTTGTCCCAGAGATTGCCTCTGCTTGGAGCGGCACCCTCCATCCGCCATTCCCTCCAGCTGGTGAACAAGGCCTGCATGTCAGCCCATTACAGCTGTAAGCTTGCAGTGTTGAGGTCACCAGTTTTGGCCTGAACTTGCAGTCTTCCTGCCTCAGCCTCCCGGAGTGCTAGGATCACAGGCATGTACCATGGTGCTTGACTCTTTATAAAGCCACTGCTCTTATATGACCATTTCTGCCACAGGGCTGCAGCCAAGCCCCTCTGGCACTTGGTGGCACTGCCCCTGTTCCCTACTGAGTCCTGGGGAAACGCAGCAGGGGGTAACAGATAAAGGGCTGCTGCGGGCACCAGGTTTTGGTTGTCTTGTCCAATGTCCTGGGTCGCTGGGGGTCACAGAGGGGAGGTGTTTTGTCTGCCTGGTGGAGTTCTGCTTCCCAGGCCTGTGACCTGGATGACCTTTCCTGTGCTCTGCACTCTTGAGTCCTGGAAGCCCCTCCTCCAGCCTAGTGGGGTTCCAAGAGGGGGGCCTATGACTAGTGGTTCAGCAGGATGGTAGAAAGAGACAGAAGCCCGTGTTCTCTGTTCTGCCATGCTCAGGACGGGCCAGTCACCAACTTGTCTCCTGTCCTTGGCCGCCTCTTGGCCATCCTCAGTAGAGGGCTGATGGGGAGGAGGAAGCCCACCCCATGGGTGGTGCCACCCGTGCCAGGCGTGCTCTTGCATGTGGAGATGTGTCGCTTTGTCTTGTGTGGAAGAGGACCCACAGCTCCTGACCCCAGGACAGGTGGCTGGACAGATAGAAACCGTGCTGGGGACAGCACCTTGAATCTAGAACCATTCTTGTGATTTGTACTAAAGCCGTAGAAAGGCCTGGCTCAGCCCTGGCTGATTGGTAGATCCCATCTGGTAAAGAGATTGGGGTCACTTCTAGAGGGGGTGTGGGGCGGTGGAGGTGACAGATGTGGCAGATGTGTTTGGGAATACGGTGCCCAGAGACAAGTCAGATGTCCCCGACGGGCGTTTGCAGATGGGGGCAGGGGCATAGCCGGCCTGGACATATATATATTTCATTTGGCCTTCAAGTGACTTTGAAAAATTTCAATTAGAGATATTTAAAACTTGGGAAATTTTATATAAAAATTCAGGTTTCCGTTTTCTTAAAAGACTTGGCAAAGCTGGCCCCTTTCCGCAGCACAGCAAGCGTCTGGGCCTCAGCAGAAGCCGTGTCTGGAGAGGCGCTCGCCTCTATGGCCATGCTGTCCCATCCCTTGTTCCCAGCTTCCTGCTAGAGTGGCCTTATGAGGTGGTCAGGGTGCAGGCACTTGCCCAGGAAAATGGGTTGCCCAGCCGGGTGTGGTGATGCACCCCTGTAATCACAATACTCAGGAGGGTGAGGCAGGAGGATCACTGTGAGTTCGAGACCAGCCTGGGCTACAAAGTAAGCTCAAGGCCAGCCTGAACTGCATAGTGAGACCTTGTCTCAAAAAGACACACACACACACACAAAGAAAGTGGGCTGCCCATCCTGCGTGGGAGCAAGGAGTAGAGCAAGGGGAGTAGGGTAGGAAGGCAGCAGGAGGTGGGACCCCAAACCCGTGCAGCACCGGAGATCCACCATCTCTATCTCCGACAGGGCCTTCGGCTTAGACAGGGCAGGGGACTTGCCAAGGCTGCACAGCTGGTGAGTGATGAAGTCAGGGTCCTCAGGTAGTTCTTGGCTGTCCTGTGTCCTCTGCCTCCCTTCTCATCTGGGGCCCCTCTCTGGACCAGAGCACCCTGTGGTGGAGGATTCTATCATTCACTTATTCAGTCAACAACCCTTGTGACAAAATTCTCTGGAACTCACCTGACACAAACACGGGATACAAATATCAGTAAGACTCGGTCTTGATACTTGAAATGTCTCGGCTTGGTGGAAGAGACAGTGTCACCAGTACACTGTGAGAGGTGTGAACGGAAACCGTGGGCACTCAGGGAAGGAACTGTGAGATCCAGGAAGGCCTCTTGTCAGAGGTGGAGTGGAGTCTTGGTGCGTGTGCATGAGTCAAAGGGAAGGACCTTCCAGATGGAGCTGACTGACTGGCTTGAGATTAGAGATGACAGAGGGGACCTTGAGTTGCAGCTTTGTCATCAGTTACAATGGGCAAGGGGCATGGTGACAGCAGAGGTCACAGAGACACTGATGCCAAGCTGTGGAGGTGACTGGAAGGGATGGTATTCACAGAGGGCCTCCTTGGAAGAAGGGGCTTGGGGGTCAAGAGCCTCAGCATGCTTGAAGTGAGGGCGTGGGTATTGCCTTCGGAGTAAGACACAGGGCTGATGCCTGACCCCAGAGAGCAAGAAGCTTCTGGAGCACAGTCCTGAGAGCTAAAAGGTGCTTAGCAACGGATTTGGGAGAGGAGGGCACAGGTTCAAATCCCAGTCCCACCACTACCTAGTTGAAAAGACCACAAATGCAACCCCATCACCGTCATGCGCTGAAGGTGCTGGAATACTGTCTTCTGAGGGGCGGAGGTGCAGAGGGAGGCATGGCATGATCCTGGAGGTGGTTGTGTACAGATAGGGCAAGGCCATCCCTGGCTCTGAAGGGCTGACACCCACCTGCCCACCAGTGTGGGGTCTGCCCCTGGGGAGAGCAGGCAGGAGGGGTGGGGGGACAGCCGCATTCTGCCGCTCTCCATAAGTTTGCCTAAGGAGTGGGGAAGGTGCAGAAGTTTCTAGGCTGGATGTTGAAGAAAACTGCTTCCTGAGTTGGGTGAATCTGAGGAGGTTGGGGCTGCAGTTGAGATCATTTATGGTGGCTCCAGTGTCCTTGGGCTGTGAGGAGGAAGGGGGCCCATGGGGTAGAGGCCTCAGGAGAGAGTGGACCCTGGGCAAGGACTGGAGGCGCCAACAACCATGGTTCTGAGGGGCACTGAGGTGGTTGCCACAGCCTGTACTGCTGTGGCAGGGAGCCCACCCCATATAGCCACCTGGGATTGTGACAGGCCCTTGGACCTTGGCCTGGGCAGCCAGGAGAGGTGTTCCAGGGTACATTCTTACCAGGAAGGCCAGTGCTTACCTTTCGGTTTCCCTTTTCAATGTTGGGGGTTGAACTAGATTTTTTGTTTTGTTTCGTTTTGTTTTAAGAGAAGGGTCTCACTAAGTCACTAAGTTGCCCAAGTTGGGCTTGAACTTGAGATCCTCCTGCCTCAGCCTTCTAGAATGCTGGAATTACAGTTGTGCAACACCTCACCTGGCCCCACGAAAGGAGTTTGGGCATACAGTTTACCTGCTCCCCTCCTGGCAGGGACCCTGCCCTGCCTGTGCTTTGCCCTGGCCTGATGATGCCAAAGGCATGACTTGGTGCTCACACATCCTGGGGGAGAGGAAGTGCACCCAGGTCACTAGCTGTGCCCTAGTTTGTGCTGACTGGCCCAGTCAGCACACGGCGTGGGGTGGCATTTCTGCCGCTGTGCATGGCCTGGGTCCCTCTGACTTGGTGTGTGGTCCCTGAGACTTGTACCTACCCAGGCCTTCTGGGGGTGAAGGGGACCCTTGACTGCCTCCTCATTGCAGGACCCCTTGGCCTGACTCTGCAGTCGCTGGCCACGTCGTGCCACGGCCTGTGGAGAGCAGGGTGTGAGGGCCAGGTCAGCGTCTCGCCACAGAGGAGAAAGGTGGGGTGTGGCCCTGAGTCACAGCACTGCCACGGCTCACTGGCTGGCCCAGGCTGGGGACTGCCCGGGGTGGGGATGGTGCTGAGCCCTCTTCCCGTCTCAGCCCAGAGAGCTCCAAGCTTCTGGCTGAGTCACAGGGATAGGGAGAGACTCACCATGGGGCTGGGGGCTGAGTCGCTCCCCTGTCACTTCCTGCTGCGAGCCTGTGTACCTCTGAGGTGGGGTCGCCCTTGGGTGGCACCTGTGTGCCCAGCCCAGCATGCCCTCCTGGGAAGCTGGGTGTGGGGCAGCCCGGGCCAGCCCCCTTCCTTCCCTGGGAGGTAGCTTCCCTGAGGAGCACTGGCCCTGGAAGAGCCCTGGTCTGGGCCTGGCAGGGGGACAGAGTGACAGCTAGCACCAGCCAGGTAGATGGGCCTGGGGGTACCTAACTGGCACTCGAGCGACAACAGAGAACAACATAAAAGTGACTGATGCGAGGGTACCACCCCTCAAAGAGCAGACGCAGTGATCCCCCACTGTCACCTCTGCACGGAGAGTGCCCAGGAGCAGGCATACAGGCAGAGACAAGCCCTGCGGTTCTGTGGAGACATGCACGCACGCACGCAGGCCCAGGCAGGGGCTGTTGCTCTGGCACCCCAGGGGTGACCCCAGGCACCACGGGCTTCGGCAGCAGTACCACTTGAACAGCTGAGCGCAGGCCCGCTCATGCGTGGGGTGCATTTCTGGGTTATGCTCACTGCAGCCCACGTGGGGACCTCTCAGACGTGGTCAGGGTGGCCCGGGCCGTGTACTGTGCCCGTGTGGGAGGAGCCAGTGCCCTCTCGCCCTGCCCTGCTGGCACCGCTCTCCAAGCTGGATTTTCCTGCAGGGCTTTGGGTTTTGTTTTTGAGCCACTCCGGTGCTGGTCGTGTGCCACACGCTGTGCCGGTGTAGGGAGACCTGTACAGAGTTGTTTTGAGTACAGTGTTTAGTAAATGTGGGTCATTACACACATTATTATTTACACGCACATGCTCATTTCTTCTCATCACAGCCCAGGGAGGCAGGCTGCTATTATTGCCCCATCTTACAGATAAGGAAAGTGAGGCTCCTGAAGTTACTTGGCGTGAGCTGAGTGTGGTGGTTCCCACCTGTCATCCCAGCACTCCAGAGGCTGAGGGTTGCGCCAGTCTGCACCACCAAAGGAATTCAAGGCCACCCTGGGGTACATGGCAAGACCCTGTCTCAAAAAATAAAACAAAAAGCAAGTGGCAGGGCTGGACTGGAGCCCCAGTCTTGGGCTGCGGGCTGTACTCTGTCTGGTTGAGTTCCTCCAGAGGGACGCCAGCCCCAAGGACTGGGGGATCCTGATGGCCAAGGTCCTCAGCACCCCAAGGCTTTAAGTCTGAGACTTGGGAAGGGGGCTGAGGCCAAGCTCCCTGAAATAGGAAGCCTTGGCACAGAGGCCCCTTGCCCACTGCTCCACCTTCCACCTTCTCTCCTTCTGACATTTGTCCCAGTGGCACCAACCTGCCAGGTCTAAGCATGGTGACGCTGCCACCTGGGAGTTCAGCTTATCTCTGGTTCTTGGCGTTTGTCTGGACGGTGCTAGGGGTGGATTCCTGCTGGGAGCTGCAGGAGCCGTCCAGGTGGATGCATCTCCCACCCCAACGCCTCAGCCAGGCGCTGGCATTGGGTGGCTGCCGCCCTGCACATCCCAGAAACACGGCGCAGCAGGAGCTAAGGGGGTTCAGTAGTGATTTGTCTTGGTATCTCTGATGCCTCTCAAGACTCCTGTGAGCCCCAAGTTGACCTCTGTCTTCCCTGCTGGAGGCCCTGCTCAGTGCTTATGCATCCCCTCCAAATTCCCTGCAAACCGGGGAATTGCTCCTTCTCAGACCTCCACCCAGACCAGCAGAGGCAAAAGCTCAAGGGACAGGTCCAGGTGACTTTGCTGCATCCCACGCTGGGTGGGTGAGGTTTCAGGGAGGAAACTTCCTGTGTCAGCCTCCCATTCCAGTTCCTTTTCTGCTGGAAGGCTCTGCAGAAGTTGCTTCGCCTCTCTGAGCTTTGATCTCCCCATTTGGAAACTGGGCATGAAAGAGTTCCTGCTCATGAACGCCATGGTTTGTATTTACAATGTGTTTAGCACAGCTCCTGGGGGGACCTGCAGGGACTAAGGAGGATCTCCTTAAGATGGTGTCTCTTTGCAGGATCAGAGCCCAAAAGGGCAGACACACACTGGCTCGTAGTGTAAGGTGCCAGCGGTGGGGATTGCGTCAGGATGTTTTGGAGCCTTTGCCCTTGCAGAGCTGGTCACTGCTGGTGCCTTTCTCAGACTCTTGGTGTAAGCAACGGTGAAGACAAAGTAACTTCATTCCCTGTACTCTTTGGTCACCAGGTGGCTCAGTGCTAATGGTGCCGCCAATCTTCAGTAGCTGTGTGAAGGCCTTATGATGAACTGCAGTGTAAATCTTTCCTTCCTTTCTGATTTAGACATCTTTGTCAGATTTTTTTTCCCTCTCCCTCCTGAGTTTATGGATGGGTATGGATCCATATGGGCATGGATGTGTGTGTGTGTGTTTGTCTTTTTGATATAGGGTCTCACTATTCAGTTCAGGCTGGCCTTGAACTCACTTTGTAGCTCAGGCTGGCCTCGAACTCACAGTGATCCTCCTGTCTCAGCCTCCCAACTGCTGGGATTGCAGGTGTGCGTGCCACCGTGTCCGTTTATATTTTACTACCTTTTGTGTTTTCTCTTCCTCTGGAACCAGGCTGAGGGCTATAAAATTTCAGCACCTGGATGCACATGCCGCTGTCTCCTGCTTTGTGCCTGACACTGCCCTCGCTTCCTGGCTTTGGGGCCTGTCTGCGTGGTCACAACACGCTGGTCAGCCAGGGCAAGCCCTGCGGTCAGGGAGCTGCTTTCCCGTGTTTTTCTGTTCCTATGAGCTGTTTAGCATTTTTTAAATAATTTCTCTCCAAACACTGTAGTAATGAGCATAGACACACCCTATGCGTGTGCTTTTTTCTGTCTTTTACTTTGTACACATATAATCTGCACGTTGTAGAATCTAGAAATGACAAAGGAAAAGGGAAATAAATTGCCAGTAATTACCTCTAATCCTACCAGGGATCCCATTTTTCAGGGTGTTTTTTTGTTCAGGTTTTTTTTCCTTTCTCCAGTTACCTAGGCTATTCTTGAACTTGGGGTATTCTTCTGCCTCAGCCTGCAGAGTCATTGGGACTACAAGGTGTGCCATTACACCTGGCCCATTTTTCAGCATTTTGTGATACAGTCTTCTGGGTTTTTGTGTGTGTGTGTTTCTGTTTTTTTTTGCCCAAAATAAAACACTGACGCCATATAGTTTTATAACCTTTATTTTCACATGGTGACAGATACTTGGTATCTCTTCTTATTATCACATTCTCCAATAAGGTATAATACTTAAATTTGTATCAAAGGCGCCGCAGGTACACAGTTTCTTAGAACAGCATAAACAGGCTCCTTGTAAAGAGCCCAACTTGTTGTGGTCTCTCCCTGGCTAAGGGGGCGCAACTCGCAGTCACTTAAGTTTCGTGCTGTCTGGCAGCTTTTCTTCCATGCTGTGAAATAAAATGCTCCTGCCGCCTATTTTGTTGTTGGTGGGTTTTTTTGTTTGTTTTTTGGAGAGAGGGTCTCAGTATGTATTTTAGGCTGCTCCTTAATTCACTATGTAGGCCAGGCTGCCTCGAATTTGTAGCAGTCCTCCCAAGTGCTGGGATTACAGGCATGAGCCACCGCGTCCAGCTCGTGTGGCCTTTCTTACATATCTGAGTTTCTGACTGGCTGCTGAGAGAGATGCGGCTTCCTAGCCCCTTCCCACCTCTTCCCAACACACAGTATTCTGCCACAGCGATCATTTCCCCTGCTGCTTTCCTTGGGATTTAACGATACACTGGTGCTGGGGCCTAGCGCAGTGGTAGAGGGTGTGTTCAAAGGCCACCACAGTCGTCATCGTGGCCATCATTGTCATCGCTGCCACCAAATCGCTTTTTAAAAATTATTTTATTTTATTTTGAGACAGAGTCTTGCAGAGTTGCCCACACTGGCCTCCAATTTGTGATCCTCCTGCCTCAGCCTCTCATACCTTGGATTAAGGCATGTGGCACCGCACCAGGCTCTATTTTTTTAATGTCTGGAATACTCCTTATTTTTTGCTTTACTTTTTTCCTTACTGGGGATCAAGCCTGGGCCTTGCACACACCCCAGCCACTGCAGGCCTCAGGCGCTCTTCCTTGGCCATGTCCCTGCCCCAATGCGCTCTGTGTCTTGGTGCCATGACCCAAGGCTGATAACATTTGTGTTGTGTTCTATTCAAGGAGAGTGAGTTTTCAGTGTGTTTTCCTGCCTCCTGTTGTGTACTCAGAATTTGTGGTTCTATAGTTTGCTTTGCATTTTGACCACACCTTCCTTGTACAGCTTTATCCTTATTTTACTAGTTTTTAATACAGTGTCCTTGTTGCCAGCTGTGTAGTAGTCCACAGGACAGAGTATCATTTATTTTCATTGATCCTAGAATCTAACTCAGGCTGTTTTCCTCTGTTTTATTCATGTGAATGGTGGTACAGTTAACATCCTTTTACATACATACCTGTGCATTGCTTCTTTTTTTTTTAGACAGGGTCTCACTATGTAGTTTAGGCTGTCCTTTACATGTAGCCCAGGCTGGCTTCAAACTTAACTGATCCTCCTGCCTCAGCCTCCTGAGTGCTGAGATGACAGGCATGTGCCACCATCCCTGCCCTTCTTTTTTTTGGAGACAGCATCTCACTATGTAGCTCAGGCGTCCTTGAACTCACTATGTAGCCTAGGCTGGCCTCAAACTCATAGCAGCCCTCCTGCATCTGCCTTCCAATTGCTAGGGTTACAGGCGTGCACCACCACACCTAGCTCATTGCTTCTTACATAATGTTGGAGAGACCAGGAATGCTGCTTCCCTGTTAGTCGCCCCCCACCCCATTGCTAGCCCCTGGCTTCCCAGCACCTTGCTGGTTGCCTTCCAGTAACCTGGCCACCTTTCATTAAGTTCTAGAGGTCTGTACAAGAAGTGTCACTGAGAGACCCCTGTCACACCCACCTTCCTTCCCCTAGGCTCCAAAGAGCGGCTGATTCTCAAGTTCGAAGCCCAAAATGTCTCCAACTACACAGCCCTTCTGCTGAGCAGGGATGGTAGCACCCTATACGTGGGTGCCCGGGAGACCCTCTTCGCACTCAATAGCAGTGCCAGCTTTCTGCCAGGCGGGCAGTACCAGCAGGTGAGCAGCTCCACTGGCCTAGCTGGTAGGACAGCAGGGGGTGTGACCTTCTGGCTCCCAAGATGTGGGCAGGTGAGGAGCGTGGCCTGGGGGACCTCTGGGTCTCCACACACTTAACCCCTTCTCCCTCAGCTGCTGTGGCCCGCGGATGCAGACAGGAAGCAGCAGTGTAGCTTCAAGGGCAAGGACCCGAAGGTGAGCCAGCTGCGGGGCAGCAGGGCTAACGGGTGGGCTGGGGGTGTCGGGTAGAGACCTGGCAGAGGCAGGAGGTGGGGGTGAGCACAGCCAGGGCTGGCAGAGAGGCCACAGGCTTCTGAGACAGCAGCCACGTCTGGGTTCAAATTCTAGCCTCAAAGGTAGAATCTCTAGGAGCATGGACAAGTTGATTGACCTTACCCAGCCTTAGTGTACCCACCTGTAAGATGGGGACAAGGACATCTGTGTCGCTGGGCTTCCTACACCAGCCCCATAAACCCCTGTACACATCAGCTTCCAGCATGAGCAAGGAAGGGGGAGTGGGGAGCTGTCTATCATCAGATGGTCCCGGATGTCGCTGGTCTGACAGAGAGGGTGGTTTGGTTGGGGCCGAACCATTGGGTAGGGTCTGGCCTAAGCCAGGGTTCCCCTGGGGGATCCTACTGTTCAGAGGTTTCCTAGTCCCAAAGGCAGCAGATGGCATTCAGGACACCAGACTTGGGGTCAGGACACAGGTTCAAGTCCTCGCTATCCCTGACTAGCTATACCTGTATTCAGCAAACCCTTTATTAAGTACTTGGTGTACCTTTCTCTATTTTGTGGTACTAGGGATCAAACCAGGGCCTCAGCCACGCCAGGCAGGGGCACTACCACCAAGCTATATCCCAGGGTTAGTTAAGCACTTACTTATGCCTCTCTGCTTTAGGCAGTGAAGGTACAATTGTGGAAAAGTGAAAATAGCCAAGCCAGGTATGCAGGTACGCACCTGTAATCCTCACACTCTGGGAGGCTGAAGCGGGCAGATCACAAGTTTAAGCGCAGCCTGAGCAATTTAAGCAATACCTTGCCTCAAAAAATCAAAAAGGGTTGAAGATGTGGCTCAGTGCAAAGGTTTTTGGGTTCAATTCCCAGTATACAAAAAACAAACAAACAAAAAAACCCAGCAGAAAATCAATTTAAAAGGTGGTTCAGGCAGGAGGACTGCAAGTTCTATCCCAGCGTGAGATACATGGGAAGACTGTCTCAAAAACAAAAACAAGACAAAACAAAACAGTGTTCCAGTTATACTTTGTCTTTTTGAGATAGGGTCTTGCTATGCAGTTCAGGCTGGCCTTGAGCTCACTTTGTAGCCCAGGCTGGTCTTGAGCTCACAACAATCTTCCTGCCTCAGCCTCCCACGTGCTGGGATTACAGGTGTGCACCACGCCCGGCCACTATACTTAAATTTTAAACGAGACATCAGCCTAGCATGAGCCAGGCTGTGGGTTTGATCCCTACTATCACAAAAAAGCAAAAGGAAAGACATTTGAGCCCAGCTTGAGAAGGAGATGAGGGAGTTGGCCAGGGCATGGCCGGGAAAGGACAGGACTCTGTGACATGGTCCCCCTGTGCTTTCACAGGTTTGCCCTGCCCAGCATGCAAGGGTTGCTTCCATGGGGCAGGACAGGAGGCTGGTGAGAGGTGACAGTGGCTTGTTCCACTGTCAGTAAAGGCAGTGAGAAGTGGTCAGGTTCCAGATGTGTTGGAGGCAGGAGTGCTTTGAGTCTGAGGCCAGCCCGAACCCCAAAGCAAGACCCTGCCTCAAAAGCCTGAAAGAAAAGGGTCATGTTTGAAGATGGAGCCAGTAGGAGTTCTGGGTGGAAATCTGTGGGGTTCGAGCAACTCCAGGCATAGTGTCTCAGCCACTAGGTGGATGGAGCTGCCCTTAAGAGGCCGGAAAGGTGTCAGAGGTGCCAGGGGGTGGTCACCACTGGGCCAGAGGCTTGGTTCCAGGTGCTGTGTGCCTGGGGCCCAGGGTTCAGCCTGGGTGTTTCCTCCTGCCTTGGGCTGTGACTTCCTCTCTAGTTGATCAGGAGGGACCTTTGGGCTCCACTGAGCCTCTGGATGAGCCTTGAGTGCCAGAGGGAAGGAATCAGTGCCAACCCAAGGACCTGCGGCCCAAGGCCCCTGCTGCGCACTCACAGCGCCCGCCACACTGCAGGAAGCTTCTGTTCTCTCATCTGCTCCCAGACCAGGGTCCCCCCAGCACTGGCCCTGGCCCTGGGGAGGAAGGCTGGGCCTTCATCCTGTGCCTTCTCCCTGTAGCGCGACTGTCAGAACTACATCAAGATCCTGCTGCCACTCAACAACAGCCACCTGTTCACCTGTGGCACCGCGGCCTTCAGCCCTCTGTGTACCTACATAGTGAGTGCTGCTGCCCTGGGGCTCCTCCTCTGCCCAGGGCCCCATCCTCGCACTGGTGGGGGGCTCCCTTGGAGAGCCCTGAGGCCCAGGACCCTGGACCTGCACCCTGCCCGCCAGCGTCTGCCCCCTGCCTCGCTCAGTGCTGCTGTCGCCTTGCACACGCCTCTCACCATGTATACGCACGCACCTCTGGCCTTTTCTAGCAGATGGTAGCCTTGGGGGCTGGGAGTGGATCCCCAGCTTTGGAGTTAGAAACACCTGGCTTGGCCTTGTGATGTTTTAATCAGTTTTTGATTCTCACCTCCTGTGGGGCAAACGGGGATCGGGGTGACAGTGCCCATCGCAGACCAGGTAGCACTAAGCTGGTGCCAGGCGAGGGGTATGGCTTCTGTGACACCTGTGCCTTCCTGTCTCGTGCACTGTACCTGCTGGTGGTCTCTCCGCTGGCTGCCCACTCTCCTTCACCTCCTTCTCCTTCCCTGGCCCTCCTGAGCCCCCCTGTCTGTCCCCCTGCAGAGCATGGAGAACTTCACCCTGGCACAGGACCAGGCGGGGAATGTCCTCCTGGAAGATGGCAAGGGCCGTTGTCCCTTTGACCCCAATTTCAAGTCTACAGCCCTCGTGGTTGGTGAGTGTCAGGGCAGGAGGGGGGCCAGCTCTGGGCTGGCCAGGTCCCTGTACCAATTCCCAGGGTGACAGCGGGACTGTGGCCCACCCTGGGTTTTAACATTTTCCAAGTTCCTGCTTCCGTCTCTGCCCACTGCAGGCAGGATGGATGGTGTTCGGGTCATTGTGGGCCCCCAGTGGGGAGAAGGGGCCTGGCCAGGGTGGCTATTCCCATGGGAACATTTTCTTGGCAGATGGGGAGCTCTACACAGGAACAGTCAGCAGCTTCCAGGGGAACGACCCGGCCATTTCCCGCAGCCAGAGCCTGCGCCCCACCAAGACCGAGAGCTCCCTCAACTGGCTGCAAGGTGAAGCTCCACCCTGCCTGGCAGGCAGACTGCGCCCAGGAGGGGCCGTGCCCCAGGGTTCCTCTGCTGACTCTGCTCCCATCTGGCCCCCACAGATCCTGCCTTTGTGGCCTCGGCCTATATCCCTGAGAGCCTGGGCAGCTCGCATGGTGACGATGACAAGATCTACTTCTTCTTCAGCGAGACCGGCCAGGAGTTCGAGTTCTTTGAGAACACCATCGTGTCTCGTGTGGCCCGCATCTGCAAGGTGAGTGTGTGGGATCTGCAGGCAAAGGACCACAGATTTTACTTAGGCCTTGGAAACAGCTGGGCCAACAGCCGGTCTCACTCCCCACTTAAATCGAAAGAGCTCTTACTGGTGTTTTTTTAGTGTGAAAATACAGAAAGGTACACACAGAAATGACTCATAAGATACAGAGGTGAGGGGCTGGGGATTTAGCTCAGTGGCAGGGTGCCTGCCTGGCAGGGATGAGGCCCTCAGTTTGATTCCTGGTACCCTGCCCCCCAAAAAAGATCCAAAGGGGACATAGCAGTGGGCTTAAGGGCGGAGACTCTGGAGACCCTGCTACGAGTTGACTCCCAGACTGCTGGGGTGCCTCACCCTTTGGGTGAAGTAGCTCCCTCCTGTCAGATGGATAAATAATACCACCAACCTCAGAATTGTTTTGTGTTTAAATTCATCCCTGGGGAGCTCTGAGGGGTGTAGGGGTCCCTGATTAAACATGAACTCTGTTTTGCTTTTTGTTTTGGTACTAGGAATCCGAACTTGGGATCTTTTGCTTGCCAAGCAGTTGTTTGTGCCACTAAGCTATATGCCTGGCCCCTAAACATGAACTCTCATTAGTGTTAGGACCCCGCCAAGTCCATAAGAAGGGACCACTGAGCTAGGTGGCGCCTCAGTTTCTCAGGGTGCCAGCTTACAGATGGGTACCACCAAGTTTGGCCTCCCTGGAAGTTTTCTTGACTTTGGACGGGCCTGTGCTGTTGCTCTTGCCCCTTCTTCATTTTTGGTGCCCGTTGATGAACACTGGGAGGGAACGGTGGGGCAGCCCCGGTCGTGCCTGTGTCTCAGCCTCCCATCTCCCTCCAGGGCGATGAGGGGGGCGAGCGGGTGCTGCAGCAGCGCTGGACGTCCTTCCTCAAGGCCCAGCTGCTGTGCTCAAGGCCCGACGATGGCTTCCCGTTCAACGTGCTGCAGGATGTCTTCACACTGAGCCCCAGCCCCCAGGACTGGCGCCAAACCCTTTTCTATGGGGTCTTCACATCCCAGTGGTAGGGGCTGGGCATGCCTAGGCACAGGAGGACAGAGGGCAGCCAGGGATGGGCCCAAGAACCTGCCCGGGGTTCTGGGGTCAATCCCAAGTCTGCTTTGCAGGAACGGGGGGACCACTGAGGGCTCTGCCGTGTGCGTCTTCACCATGGACGATGTGCAGAGGGCCTTCAGTGGCCTCTACAAGGAAGTGAACCGCGAGACACAGCAGTGGTACACGGTGACCCACACGGTGCCCACACCCCGGCCTGGGTCGGTGGGTATCAATGCCTGCTACTCAGAGTGGGCTGGGAGGACTGGGAGCCCTGGACAGATCACACAGCTTCTCTGGGTGTTTTCATACCTTTAAACTGGGGGCACGCCCAGGTCACCGCTTACTGAGATAGGACATGGATGTTGAAATGTCTTCGGCCCTACCCATCTTAGGCTGGGCGTGAGTTCCCACGAGGGCCCTGTGTACACATGTTGCCATCATCCCTTTGCTTGGTCCCCTCAACACCCCTTGGCTTTGAGCTCCTTAGGAGGTCATAGGTGACCCAACCCTAGGTGACAGTCCTGTCTTCTTTCCTTCCAGCCCAGCGGGCTCCCGCAGAAGTAGACCCTCAGAGGATCTAAGAGCCCATAGTTACCTTGGGTGGGGACCCTGGGAGCAGTGTGAGGGAATAGGCAGGGCGAGAGGGAACAAGGAAAGTCAGGAAAGGTGTGTGCCTGAGCACTGCCTCTGGCAGTGTGAGCTGTGTACCCTGCTCAGGGAGGCCAGCAGGAGTCGGATCCTCTGAGGGTCTGCTCCTGGGTGAACCCACTGGGCTAGGAGGAAAGAAGACAGGTCTGTCGCCTAGGATCTGGTTGCCGTGACTGCCCACTAAAGGAGCTCACGGCTCAGCGGAGGGGGCACGAAGTAATGGGGCAATGATAGCATGTGCCGCTGGTCAGGGGTTCCCGGTGTTAACCCTGCAGAAGGCAGCGGGCCGCCAGGTGTGTCCCCGACCTCGTTCAGCTGGTCCTGCTCAGAGCCTGGGTGGAAGGAAGGGTGCTGGGGGGTAGGAAGCGGGGCATGGTGCCTGCAGCCCAGATGTGAACAAGGTCTCCCCACACCCTGGCCTTGCCCTTGGTGATTCCCCACCAGGGAGACAGGGCCGTCCATTCTGGCTCACGCTGCTGTCTTCCTCAGTGCATCACCAACGCTGCCCGGGAGCGGAAGATCTACTCCTCCCTGCATCTCCCAGACCGCGTGCTGAACTTTCTCAAGGACCACTTCTTGATGGATGGCCAGGTGCGCAGCCAGATGCTGCTGCTGCAGCTACACGCCCGCTACCAGCGAGTGGCTGTGCACCGTGTCTCCACACTGGGCCGCACCTATGACGTCCTCTTCCTGGGCACTGGTAAGCACTTGTGACCTAGCAGGTCAGGGCAGGAGCAGGGCTTACGGGTGCAGGGCACCAGGTACCAGTCACTGGGCAGTGGGCCATGGTGAGCAGGGCCTGAGATGTGTCCCTACCCCAGGCGATGGCCGGCTGCACAAGGCGGTGGGTGTCGGCCCCAGGATGCACATCATTGAGGAGCTGCAGGTCTTCTCGCCAGGGCAGCCCGTGCAGAACCTGCTCTTGGACAGCCACAGGGTGAGTGGGCCATGTGCTTAGGGGTGGTGCTCACTTGGTGCTGGACAATCCCCGCCCCGGCAAGGCGCAGCCTGGTGGCATGGGTCACTGGGAACTGGGGTACCAGGAAGATGACAGTCCCTTTATGGGTGGCTTTAGTGGGCGAGCAAGCCACATGAGGCTGTGGGTGGCGACTCGAGGTGCCCATGCCCACCTCTCATCCATGGGGTCTGGCTGCGCAGCGGCTGTTGTATGCGGCATCGCACTCCGGAGTAGTCCAGGTGCCCGTGGCCAACTGCAGCCTGTACCGGAGCTGTGGGGACTGCATCCTCGCCCGTGACCCCTACTGCGCTTGGAGTGGCTCTAGTTGCAGGGACATCAGCCTCTATCAGCCCGAGCTGGCCTCCAGGTGAGAGTTCCCAGGGGCTGTCAGGCCCATCGCCCCTGCTCCAGGTCTGTGCAGGCCCCGCACAGGGTCTCATTACACCTGGCCTCAGTGTGAGTGTTCCCAAGTCCCGCACTTCCTTTCCAAGAGTTCGTATTTGCCTTCCCTCCCTAAAGTGGGGACAGGATTGGCAGGGTATGAAATGTCACAGCTGTCAAGGCCAGGGATATAGCTCAGCGGCACAGCCACCTGCCTAGCAAGCGCAAGGTCCTGAGTTTGATTCCCGGTACTAAAAAAAAAAAAAAAAGAAAAAAAAGGCTGGGGATATAGCTCAGTGGCATAAGCGCCTGCCTGGCAAGTACAAGGTCCTGAGTTCCATCCCCAGTACCGCAAAAAAAAAAAAAAAAAAAGAGAAAAATGTCACAGCTGTGAAACCGGGTAGAATGTTGGTTGACATGTGAAAATCTTTTATAGTAACAGTAAGGTAAGGGCTAAAAGTTTTTTTTTTTTTATTAAGCTAGAAGTGGTGGCACATGCTGGTGATCCCAGCACTCTTAAGAGGTTGAGGCAGGAGGATCACAGGTTTCAAGTGCAGCTTGGGGAACTTAGGAAGACCCTGCCTAATTGAAAAAAAAATTTTTAAAGGGCTGGTAGGCAGACATAGAGGTACATGCCTATGATCTCCAGCACTCCAGAGGCTGAGGCAGGAGGATCGTCATGAGTATGAGGCCAGCCTGGGCTACATAAATGAGTTCAAGGACAATGTGTCTCCAAAAAAAAAAGAAGGAATGAGTATAAACAAAATAAAAACTATGTGTGAGATTGAGGAGACAGTTCGGCACGTACAAACAGGTAGAACCAAATAAGCAAACAAGTGCTGCTCCTTCCCCAGGGAGTCACAGAGATTTGATACTCTGTCCTTCCTGGTTTTGCGTTCATATGTGTAAAATAAACAAAATCCAAATGTTTTAAACAAACATGGGATCTATCCCATTTGTGGTGTTTTCGTTTTTTATAGAAAAAGAATGCAAACTTACTACATGCCTAAGGCATGGGAATACTAGATTCTCTATCTGTAGTGTTCCTGCTTCATATACGGGTGCATCTGATGTCTGTTTTGTATTTCCAAAAACTACATAGGAGCTGAGTGTGGTGACGCATGCCTGTAATTCCCGCCACTGGTGGGGCTGAGATAGGACTGCAGACTCAAGGTCAGCCTGGGAAACTTAGAGCATGTCTCAAAATTTAAAATAATGTTTTTGTTTTTTTTTTTAAGACCAGGAATGTAGGATGTACCTCAGCGGTAGATGCCCCTGGCATTGAGAAAGGTTTAGGAGGCAGGTCCATGCTTGTGTATTACTCAGAGATATTTACATGCATATTCAGAAAGTCTGTGCAGGCCTTGGGAGGCACATTCTGCTTTTGACATTTAGCGAAATGGGCTGTTGCTTTGATTTGCACTCAGTGCACACAGAAGATGTAAGACCTAGTGGGCTGGGGAATCAGCACAAGTCTCCTTCCGACCTGGTGCTTGGGACCTGGTCAAGACCAGACCTGGACCAGAACCCTAGCTCTGATCCCCTCTCCAGGTCCCAGTCTGTGTCTGTAGACTCAGGGTTTCCTGGCTGATCCCAGACCCACTCTTGTCCTCAGGCCGTGGATCCAGGACGTCGAAGAGGGCAATGCCAAGGAGCTCTGCAACATGTCCTGGGCCAAGCCCCCGTCCTCTAAAACAGCAGGTGAGGGAACCCTTGGAGGCTGTGGGCAGGGCAGGGGGAGGATCTGCTGGGGTGATTCCTCTAGGCGCTGGTGGGAGAGATCCCCTTCCTCATCTTCCTCCCTCCAGCTCAGTGAGTGGGTTCCCAAAGTGAGCTTGAGACAGTCTTCAGAATCCCCAGAGTGCCCATCACAGCTGGGGTGGAAGGGTGAGCCTGTGGCCACTGGACTGCGGCACCATCCCCCCAATGCCTCCTCTGCCCGCAGGCCGGAAGCCCTGTGAGCATGTCCAGTTCCGGCCCAACACGGTGAACACCTTGGCCTGCCCCCTTCTGTCCAACCTGGCTACCCGGCACTGGCTGCATGACAGTGCCCCTCTCAATGCCTCCTCCTCCTACCAAGTGTTGCCCACTGGGGATCTGCTGCTGGTGGGCAGCCAGGAGAGGCTGGGGGTCTTTGAGTGCTGGTCACAAGAGGAAGGTTTCCAGCAGCTCGTGGCCAGCTATTGCCCGGAAGTGGTGGAGGACAGGGTGGCCCACCGAACAGACCGGGGTGGCAGCGTCCCTGTCATCATTAACACATCGCGGGTGAGTGCACCTGCTGCTGGCAGGGCCAGCTGGGGTGTGGACAAGTCCTACTGGAACGAGTTCCTGGTGATGTGCACACTCTTTGGGCTTGCTGTGGTGCTTCTGTTCTTGTTCTTCCTCTACCGGCACCGGGATGGCATGAAGGTCTTCCTGAAGCAGGGGGAGTGTGCCACTGTGCATCCCAAGACTCGCCCAGCGGTGCTGCCACCTGAGACCCGGCCACTCAATGGCGTCGGCCCCCCTAGCACCCCACTGGACCACCGAGGCTACCAGGCTCTGTCAGATAGCTCCCCAGGACCTCGCGTCTTCACGGAGTCTGAGAAGAGGCCTCTCAGCATCCAGGACAGCTTTGTCGAGGTGTCCCCCGTGTGCCCCCGGCCCCGGGTCCGCCTGGGCTCTGAGATCCGTGACTCTGTGGTGTGACAAGGCCACCCTGGCTTCAGGGCTGTGACTGCTTGGAGGGTGTTGCTGGAGTTGCACCTCACAGATACAGCCAGGGTGCCTGCCTTTGAGAGTCTTGGGGCCACTCAGCCTGCTGCTCTCCAGCCACGCGCAAGGCCCCTACCACCCAGCCTGCTGTCCTGACGGTTCTGTATGAAGAGGGGGTCCGGGCGCCTGCCTGGCTGGGTTCAGGACAGTGCTCCTTACATAAACTGAGCCCTTTAAGTTTATAAAGCAGCTGAAAATGTGAAACCAGAAGGTGCAGGAAGAGACAATGGAGATGCCTCACACACACCACCACCACCCAGTTCCCTCTTTGCCTCCCAGCACTGCTGGGGACACGTGCCAAGTGGTGTGGGACAAGAGACGAAAACCCTGCGCCAACTGGCCTCTCCCACCTTTCCCCTGGCCTCTTTCTCCCCAGAGCCGGTGGCCGGCTCATGCCAGCCAGCCAGGATGTAGCTCGGTGCTCTCACCTGCACCTCAGGGACCAGAGGGCTGGCTGGCTCTGCAGCCCTCCCCAGGACCTGGGCTTAGATGCTGCTTGCGGACCTTTCCAGCCTGTATCAGGCTGTGGCCACAAGGGAGGAGTGTGAGCCCAGGAGTGTGTGACCGTGTGGCCCTTTTTGTCCTCAGGAAGAGACTGCCGATTGCCTTCCTTCATTCTAGCCTGCGACCTTGTGTCCCTTGTACCACATCAGTCCCTCTTCAGACTTGAGCACAGGGAACTCAGTGCAGCCTGGCTTCTCCCTAGCCCTGTTCCCCCTCACTTGTCTCCACTTCAAGGGATATTTACACTGCCCAGCACAGGGTCCTGAACGTGTGGGTTTTGTATTTTTTTTAATAAAATGCACTTTACATTTTCTTTTTTAAAGGAATTCTGAAGAATTGTTTCATCACCATCCTTCTTCAAGGACTTGTATTCTGAGACCGATCTGTCCAGAGGGTCCTGAACCTTCTCTTTCTCGGCCCCTGGGAGCCAGCCGCGGGCCGCCACCTGTGGTTGACACTGCCCAGTGGACTGCGGTTCTGGGGCACGCTGACTCCGTTTGCCTCAACCCTTTCATTCTGTCTCTTTGCTTTGGGGGGGGTGAACCCAGGGCCTCATGCGTGCTAGGCAACCATTCACTTGACAGGGTCTTACTGTGTAGTTCAAGCTGGCCCCAAATTCCAGGCAACCCTGGCTCAGCCTCTTGCATACTGGGACTACAGAGGTGTGTACCACCATACCTGGCAGGAAACCTTTTTTTTTAAACTGCAGTTTTAATTTTTCAGGTGATCCTTTGGCAACACTGGCTGTCTTTTCTCAGTATGCCACTTTTAAAACTTTCTTTTGATAGTTGAAATCGAACTCAGGGCCTTGCTCTTGCCAGGCAGGCACACTGAGCTACATGCCCGGCCCCCACCTTTAAATTTTAACACATTGCTGGACAGGGTGCCAGGTACCTGCGGTCCCAACTACTCAGGAGTCTGAGGTGGTGGGAATGGTTGGGCCCAGGAGTTTCAGATCATTCCAGACACAGACTCTCATCTCAAAAAAAGAAAAACAAAACCTGTGGAAATTCACATAACCACCACAATAACCAGGAACGAGGAGAATTCCCACCAGTTGGGTGGTCAGGGTGGAGAGTACAGCTGGATTTCCTGCTGCACCCTTCTTTAGATGGGACTTGTTCCTACGGATCAAAGGTTTCTAGAAGCCCAGTCTTTCCCAGCAGTGTTTCTAGTGTCACATGCAAGGATCAAAACTTCTAAAACCTTTATTACTGATCAGTAGAAACGATGATGACAGTAGCAGTGAGGAGCGGGAGGGCCCTGCCTGCCCCAGCCTACTGTGCAGTGCCAGCTCCAGGCTGGGCCAGCTTGGCCGGCCCCGACAACGTGGGCAAGACCTTGGCCACAGCTCAGCGGTGGGAAGGTCTTGGACAGGGTGTGCTGAGATACACACCAGGGCTGCAGTCACAGGACAATCTTAAAGGAGCTGCACAAGAAAAGAGTGGGTTTGATTTTTATTTCCCTTTTCCTTTTCTTTTTTTTAAACAGAGTTTTAGGCTGGCCTTGAACTCACTTTGTAGCCCAGACTGGCCTCGAACTCACAGCAGTCCACCTGCCTCAGCCTCCCAAGTGCTGGGATTACAGGCATGTGCCACCACACCCAGCTTTTTCTTTTGACTTTTGTCTGTGTGTATTTTGGTGCTGGGGATGGAACCCAGGGTCTTACCCACACTAAGCACATACTTTGCCACTCAGCCCTAGCCCCAGCCCCAGCCCCAGCCCCAGCCCCAGTTGGGTGTTCTCATGGAATAGGAAAGTAGGAACTACACCCAAATTTTTCACCTCTCCCCTAAACCTTTCTTCGGAATGGTCTATGTCTAGATATGTTCATGCCCTCCCCACTGGAAGAGTGACCTGAGACATTCAGAGGGACCTAAAGCTCTCTCTCGCCTCAGTACCACCTCCCATAATAGCATCCCAGATCCAGATGCAGCAGATGACCATGAGTACCTAGGATGCAGGGGGACCACTGTCATACCTGACAAAATCTGGTGAACGTGAGATGACATGCTGGAACTCAGAGAGGTTGATGGTCCCATCCCTGTCAATGTCGGACTCTTCCAGGATCTGGGAACCAGAGAGCTTTAGGCCAGAGCCCCAGCCCTTCCCTCCCATGCCCAGGCCTGGCCATGCCATCACTCACATTGTCAATGAGCTGCTTCATCTCCGAAACACTGAGCTGAGTGTCCTCACCCTCACCCGTGAGACAGTTCACAAGCTGGCATAGGTCTTCTCTGTCCAGAGTTCCATCATCATCAAAATCTAGCAACCACACACAGGAAACCAAGAAGAAACAGCAGTCAGGAAGAGCTCTGCAGCTGCACCAGGGGCTCCCATTTCCCAAGCAAGGCCACTGCCAAGGCTGTGCAGCTATGGCACGCAACCAGCCCCTTGGGGCCCTTACCAAAGATGCGGAAGGCATAGTGGGACTTGATGTCTGGGGTTGCTGTGTCACTGAACACACTCAGGAGGTCCAGGAAGTCCTCGAAGCTCAGACTGTCTCTGGCAGGCGATGTGGAGAAGACCTTGCAGATTCGCTCCTTGAAGGGATTAGCCTGGGAATGAGAGCCTTTTGTAAGGGCCACAGACACAACCTGGGTCACACATGCACCACATCCCCACTGGAAAGTGGAGGAAAAGGTCACAGTGCGGCACTGGGAGCTCAGGCCGTGGGCACTCTATACCAGCACAGGAGGCCAAGGTTTATACCTCGGGGAAGGCAGCCAAAGCAAGGCAGCAAAGCCTAAGTACTCCAGAAGAAGAGGATAAGATGGGCTGAAAACAATATATGGAGAGACATATATAGATATGTGTGTGTGTGTGTGTGTATGTGTATATATATATATATATATATATATATATATATATCCAGGAATTGAACTCAGGACCATGCACTTGCCAGACAGAAACTGTGCTGCTCAGCAACACCCCCACCCTTTCTCTTTCCAGTAGTGGCAACTGAACTGAGGACCTCATGCTTGCCAGGCAGGCGCTTGTGCCAACAAGCTACATCCCTGGCCCCCAGCCGGCCCTATTTTTGTTTTGTTTTCTGACATAGGGTCTTTTTTTTTTTTTTTTTTTGCGGTACTGGGGATCGAACTCAGGACCCTGTGCTTGCTAGGCAAGCGCTTATTCCACTGAGCTATATCCCCAGCCCCTGACATAGGGTCTTACTAGTTCAGGCTAGACTTGAACTCACTATTCAGCCCACACTGGCCTCAAACTTGTGGCAATCCTCCTGCCTCAGCCTCCTGAGCACTGAGATCACAGGTGTGCATCACCATGCCAAGCCTATTTGTTTATTTTTGAGACAGAGTTTAATTATATCTTCGTGGCTGGCCTTGAACTCACTGTAGCCCAAAAAGAAGGGAAGAAGGAAAAGAGAAAAGGAAGGAACAGAGGAAGGAAAGAAAAAAGGAAGGAACAGATCAGAATGGGAACCAGGTACCCCATGATCTATGTTGAGTGGCAGGAAGACGGATCTAGCAAAACAAGGTGCACAAAGAGGGTGCAGGGCTTGCACCTTGAGCTCTGGAAGGCTGAGGATATCCTCGGAGGACACACGTTCCCGCAGGGAGTCCTCTACATTCTGTTTCTCCCGTGGAAGCAGCTCACAAAACCGCCGGTGGGCTCTGGCAGAGAGAGGAAGTTGCTGGTCCTCTCTTCTCTGGTCTGAGGGTGTTGCATCCCCACTCCTTGCCTGGCAGCCTCTTATAAACCAGGTAGGAGCTAAGCCACACACACAGAACTTCTGAGTCACTGGGCAATGGTCAGCTGAAGGGTGCTAAGACACAGGCTGGGAGCCTTTTCTTGTGATGGGTATTTACTGAGAGTCTACTGTGCTCCAGGATCAGTCCTGAGACGCCTATAGGATGGAGAGGTATTGGAGGGTGCCAGAAGCTGGCCATCAACACCAGGGGAAAAAAAGCAAAACCGCATCCCCATTTTCCCTCCAGGGACTGCTGCTCCTCACCTGCAACCCCCCTCCCAATGGTACAGCCTTTGCCCAGAGAAGCCCAGGAATCTTCTCCTTCTGGTGCCATGGCCCACAGAAGTCCTTTTCCTCCCAGCAGTCTCAGATAAGTCACCTGATCTCTTGGAGCCTGCTTTTTTGTCCTGTACCTCCCTCAAGATGGTAAAGCAAGGAAACCCTTGGCACAGTTGCCGGCGCACTAAGTGCTCCACAAGCGTTAACGGTTACTAGATTATTCAGGAAAAGTCGGAACAAGTCAGCGCCGGGATCCCAAGGTGCCTCTAGTTTTGCCTGTGGGCAAAGGTGGCAGAGAGAAGGGGTAGGGCTGCCCGGTGCGGCAGGAAGTTGGAGGCCCAGGCACCAGGGAGGCGTAGAGTCAAAGAGCGCCCAGCTTCTCCTGGATCCTGAAGGGGGGCCTCCAGTTATGGCCCTGCTGCTCCTGGGGAGCCAGCGCCCCCCAAATCAGCCTGTGGGGAACCCCAGGGCGCCTCATTAGTGAGAGTCGGGACCGCACTCACTGGACGATCTCCTGCTTGGTCAGGAACGTCAAGTCCTGGAAGACAAAACCAGAGAACGGCGGTCAGCGAACCGCGGCCGCCGCGTCCAGGCGCCGCTCTTCCGGGCGCAGGTGGCGCGCGAGGCCCCGAGGGCGGCGTCCCGCGCACCTGGTACTCCGCCAGCAGCTCCTTGGACAGGCGACTGCCCGAGCCCCCCATGGCCGCCGCGCGCAGAGCTCCACCGCTCTTTGGGACGCTGACAACTTTCCCACTTCCGCCCTGGGGCCGCGTCCCCGCCCAGTCCCCGCGGCAACCGTAGCTGAAGCCCCACCCCCGGCCCGACCCTGGGCGCAGCGCACCGGCGCCCCCACGCAGTCTAGTGGTGGAGCTCCCGGATCCCGCAGGGCTCGAAGAGCAGGGGGCGGGGAGGGGCGGGGCCAGGACTCGGACCCCCGCCTCCTTATAGGTGGGGCAGGTGGCGGCGTGAGCATGGTACGGACTGCGCCTGCGCTAAGGGCGTCACTACGTAGCTAAAAACCGGGTGGCGTTTGCCGTCGAAGTCGCGAGATGCATCCGCCTTACCTGCGGTAGATGGCGGCTGCACCCTTGGGCGGGAACCCGTAAAGAACAGCTAGGAAATTAATGGAGAATATCCAGGAAGCCGTGGGACTAGCTGGGTGGAGGCTGTGGGGTGCCATCTGCCCATAGAAAGCTTATCGTGACTACCACACGCACCGAGTTACAGCCTCAACCCCGCGCTTCTCTCAGAGAAACCTTACCCTGCTGGCCCTTAGGCTGGTGACGAGGACCCATGGGTGTCAGGCACAGTGCATAGCTCGCTTGCATTCTTGCAGTAGCCCGACGAGGTAAGTGCCCAGTTTACAGTGTGTAAGTACACAAGTCCAGAGCGTTTCAGTGACTTGTCAGGCTCAGACCTGTAGAGGGGAGTCCACTCCAAGGCTCCCCACCCTGCCTGGCTCTACTTACAGCCGTCACGCCCTGAAGGTCCCACCTACCCCCATGGGTGCACCCTGCTGGCTGCAGAGACCTTTGCTCCTGGTCCCCTCTCAGCCCAAGGACAGTGCTTGGTACCCAGGCTCTCAGTAGATATTTATCTGATATTCATGCATGAATGAATGAACCTGTACTATGGCTGGGAGGAGGATTTGGAGTTAGGTTTTTCTTTTGCAGACAAGGTCTTGCACTGTAGTCCAGGATGGCCTTGAATTTACTATTAGCCCACACTGGCACTGAACTCGCAGCAATCTTCCTGCCTCAGCCTCAACTGAGGCTGGGATTATAGGTTCGTGCCACCACATACAGCCTACTTTTAATATGTACAAAGGTTGGAGAGTGGTTTAAAAAGTCAAAATCTACAGGCTCGGTATACCTGGACATGGTGGTACATGCCTGTAATCCCAACACTTGAGAGCCTGAGGCAGGAGAATTGCTCACATTTGAGGCCAGCCTGGGCTAGATAGCGAGTTCAAGACCAACCTGACCCTGTCTCAAAAAAACCAAACGTTTAAAAAAATCAATGTACACATGAAAACGAGGCCGAATGCAAACAAGTTTTTTTCTCTGGGCAGTTGGGATATGAGTTGAATTTTATCTTTATGTTTTCTCTATTTCTGTATATGTGTATGCAGGTATTTAAACACATAAATGAACACACATATATTTGTGTATAAAAGTTTTCTTCTTGGGGCTGGAACCAAACCTAGAGTCTTGCATATGCTAGGGAGGTGTCCTGACACTGAGCTACACCCCCAGCCTCTAAACTGTGTACTTCCTTCTTGTTTTCTGGTTTATTTGTTTTGTATTTTTCATTTTTGTTGGTGTTGCACAGAATCAAACCTAGTGCCTCTTACATGCAAGATTGGCGTTCTACCTCTGAGCTACATCCCCAGCCTCTCAATAAATTTTTTTTTTTTTTTTGGTCTTTTTGAGACAAGGTCTCCCTGTGCAGTTCAGGCTGGCCTTGAGCTCACTTTGTAGCCCAGGCTGGTCTTGAACTCCCAGCAATCCTCCTGCCTCAGTACCCCAAGTGCTGGGATTACAGGCATGTGCCACCAAGCCCAGCTAATAAATATTTTTAATTTGGCAAAAACATATATTCACCTGCAGGCAACAGAATTATGAGAAATTTCTTTGTTTCCTAAATATTTTACCAAAGGCATGTATTATATACTGTAATCAGAGGAAAAGTAATTACTTGAGAATAAACATCTTAAAAATGAGTTACTATCCTGTGTTTTTCATCTTTTCTGATGGCTTCAGGACAGCTTCATGGCTATTCTGTGTGACTCCCACGAAACTTCCTACCTGCTGCCTCCAGACCATGAGGACTGGGGAGAGCAGGGCGCCCCTGCCTTTGTGTATGGACAGGAGGAGCTCGTCTCAGGAGGGGTGCAGTGGCCTAGCCGCACACCCAGCACCCTGGATTCCCTGCTGCTGTCCCGCTTCGACGCTGCGCTCTGCTCGGCCTGGAGACAACGGATGGAGCTGGGACTGTTTCGCTACCGCCTGGGGAAGCTTCAGACTCAAGTCCTTCCTGGTGCTGTGGGTTTTGTGGCTCAGCTGAATGTAGAGCGAGGTGTACAGAGGAGGCGCCCCCAGAACATCAAGAGTGTGAGGCAGGCATTCAATCCGGAACAATTTAACTTCAACAAGATCCGGCCTGGAGAAGTGCTCTTCCACCTGCACCGGGAGCCTGCCGCGCGCGGTGCCCTCCCAGAGGAGGACATCCTGGTGGTGATCAATGTCAGCCCCCTGGAGTGGGGGCACGTGCTGCTGGTGCCTGAGCCTGGCCTGGGGCTGCCCCAGCGCCTGCTGCCGGGTGTGCTGCGGGCCGGGCTGGAGGCTGTGCTGCTGAGCTCACACCCGGGCTTCCGGGTGGGCTTCAACAGCCTGGGAGGCTTGGCCTCAGTGAACCACCTCCACCTGCATGGCTATTACCTGGCCCACAGGCTGCCTGTGGAGGGGGCGCCCAGCCAGCCGCTGGACCCTGGGGGCCACTTGCACCTGCTCCAGACCCTGCCAGCTCCTGGCTTCCTCTTTTACACCAGTGGGCCTGGGCCTGACTTGGAAGCTGTGATTAGCAGGGTCTGTCGGGCCACTGACTACCTGACCGACCAGGAGATTGCACATAACTTGTTTGTGACACGGGGAGCCCCCCCTGGAAAGGCATCGCCTTGCTCAGCCCTTGAAGGGCTCCGGGTGATCCTATGGGCCCGGAAGCCCAGCTTTGGAGTAAAGGAGGGTAAAGCTTTCAATGTCGCCCTCTGTGAGCTGGCTGGGCACCTCCCTGTCAAAACAGCCCAGGACTTCAGCAGCCTGACGGAGGCTGCTGCTGTGGCCCTCATTCAGGACTGCCTGCTGCCTGCTGCCCAGGCCGCAGCAGTACAGGCAGCACTGGTGGCCCTGATGGCCCAGGAGGAGCCGTAGTCCCGGAGCTGTGTCTTTACTAGCTGCTCTGCATCCCTGTCCAGAGGGCTACCCACTGTCTTGTGGTCACTTGGGCAGTTATTTTCATGGCTGCCAGAGATGAAGAAAGAACTGCTAACTGCCCTCTGATCCCAGCACTGTGGGAGGCTGAGGCAGGTGGATGGCAAGTTTGACCCCAGCTTGGGCAGCTTAGAGACTGAATGAGACCTTGTCTCAAAAAAGGAACAGGTTACTGGTCTCTGTGAAAGGGCAAAACCTTGGAATAAATCTAATGAATGTATTCTTATTTATTTATTTATTTATTTTTATTTTTTTTTTTTTGCGGTACTGGGGATCGAACTCAGGACCCTGCGCTTGCTAGGCAAGCACTTATTCCACTGAGCTATATCCCCAGCCCTAATGAATGTATTCTTATGGATGTAGCTGGTGCCTCTTCTTCTTAGACAAGCTCCAGGGATGTCAGGCCTGTTGTTAAGGGAATTAATTGTACAAAAGTTTCATGCTCCATATGGACCTTTCCTGTGACACCAGTTGTTAGCCTTTCTTTTTTCTTTTTTTGTACCAGGCATCAAACTTAAGTGCATGCCAGGCAGCTGCCCTCACTGAGTAGCACCCTAGCCTCCACTCAAGTGTTGGTCTTTGCTTTGATGGTTTCTGTCTCTCTAGCTCATAGCTGATTTTGTTTTTGTTTTTTTTTGAGTTAAGTTGTTGCTGTGTAGTCCACACTGGCCTTGAATTTACTAGCCTGGGGTGATTCTCCAAGTGCTGGGATTACAGGCATGTGCCACCACTCCTGTTTTTTTTTTTTTTTTTTTTTGAGATGGGTTTTCCTAGGCTGGCTGTCTTGGTTACTTTACTCTTGTTGCTGAGACAAAATACCCAACACCCAAAATGAAGAAAGGAAAGGTTTACTTAGCTTACAGTTGTGGAGGTTTCAGTCCATACTTGGCTGCTTCAGAGGCAGAGTGGCACACAAGGCAGAAGGCAAAGGTTCATGGCAGCAAACAACCAGCAAATGTGTGGAATTGCAGGCAAGCAGTTTCTTTTTCTCCTTTACCTTGTAAACAGCCTGCCCCCACCTAGGGGGCGTGTAGCTCTCACACAGTCTCCAGGCCCTCTTCTTCCACAGGCTCAGGATGTATACAAAGTAAGCACCCTGGCTTCCTGCTGAATCACATAGTTAACCTTTTAAACTTCCCAAATTAACACAAAAAACATCCCAGAAAGGTAAGGGCATGTCCTTTTCACCCCAAGATTTACATCTGCTGAGTTACTCAGCTAAACCTCCAGATTCCCCAAGCTGACACAATGTATCAACCGTAACACTGGCCTTGGTCTCGGGCTAAAGCAGGGCTCGCATCTCCGCTCCCTCCTAGCTGGGAACGCACATGCCTGCCATTTCTCCCAGCCTACTTCATCCAGTACCTGCTTCTTCACCTGCTGAGACGTCATCATGGATGTCCTGCAGCCCCCAGCATGGAGTCGAGTCCCATCACATCATCTTGTGTAGGAACTGGGTTCCCTCATGGCTTTAAAGGCACAGACCCTCTGACGGCCCCACTAACCAAGAGGAGAACAGCTGGGCATGGTGGCACACCCCTATAATCACAGAACTTGGGAGGCTGAGGCAGGAGGATCACCATGAGGTCAAGGCCAGCCTGAACTGTCTCAAAAAAAAAGAAACCCGAGGCTGGCAGATTTAGTCACATGTCAAGGTCAGATGGCAAACATGAGTTCAGGCAGTCACATGTCAGGACTGGGCTGGGACAAGTGCATTTATGAGCAGCTTCCAGGACAGGGTGTCTAGCAGTGTGTGGCCCTACCTCAGCCAGCCCTCCCAGGGTCTCCCCAGGCCCTTCCCAGGTGCCTCATGATGGAGCCTTCTCGTACAGTGCAGAGTGTCCTCGCTATTCTGCCTGTGTCTGACTCAATCCAGGAAATGTGTGAAAATCACACAGCTTTGTTCTGCCATTCCTGCAGTGCTTTCCACCTTGGGTCCAGAGGACATGGCTGTAGGTGCCACTGTAAGAGAGTGCTTGTGTGTAAAGAACCCTTTTTCCACTCTGTTACCCCACTTGCACACCGAGAGTGAAAGAAATTCTGAGTTTTGTTTTAAACAGCAGTGACCACTGCTGCCACTCCTGCCCAGGCCTCCTGCGGGAGCGAGAGGCCCTGCTCATTGGGTTCCAGCCACAGGCTGGGTAGGCTCCCCGGCTTGGTGCTGTGGTCTGCGGCTCTGGCTGTGGCAGGGGCTTTGGGAGTTGGCTCCCTGTGCTCAGGCCCATATAAAGTTTTAATGCAGAGTGTTAGTCCAAAGTTCCTTACTCCAAAGAAATTACAGAGTTTTGTTGGGATAATACCCATATCCCATATTATAAGAAACACAATTTAGGGCCGGGGATTAAGCCAAGTGTACAGCATCTGCTTGGCAAGCATGAGGTCCTGAGTTCAATTCCTATTACCAAAAACAACAAAAAAACCATACTAGTAAACAAAAAAAAATTTTAACATTCGGCAGGAATTTAATGACTAACTAACATGCTAATGTTTGGCAAATGGCAGTAATTTTAGCCTTTTTCTTCAAACTTTTGTATCTACAAAGTTTGTTTTGTTTTTGTCTTTTTGAGGCAGGGTCTCACTATGCAGTTCAGGCTGGCCTTGAGCTCACTTTGTAGCCCAGGCTGGCCTCGAATTTGCAATGATCCTCTGCCTCAGCCTCCTGAGTGCCGGGATTACAGGCGTGCACCACCATGCCCAGTAGATATATATATTTTTGAGACAGAGTCTCATAGTTCAGGCTGACCTTGAACACCCTATGTAGCCTAGGATGACCTTGAACTTGCAGCAATCTTCCTATGTCAGCCTCTTGAATGTTGGGATCACAGGTGTGTACCACCATGCCTGACCTTTTTTGTTTTAAGTCAGGATCTTACTAAATTGCCACTGCTGGGCTGGAACTTTTCCAGTCTCCTGCCTTAGCCTCCCAGAATGCTGGGATTACAAGCATGTTGTAGCAGACCCACCAAGAGGCATTTCATCTGAGTATCATGGTGAAAAAAGGAGCCTGTAGAATTGAAAATGACCATATCACTGGCATGGTAGCCACAGCCTGTAGCCCAAACTATTGAGGAGACTGAGGTAGGAGGCTCTTTTGAGCCCATCTGGGCTGAGGGCACTGTGCCAATCAGGTGGCCACAGTATCACTCCGGTGACTTTCCAAGTGTTGGCAATATCAGGGTGCCTCAAGAGAGGTGAACTGGCTGGGGTAGGAAATAGAGCAGATCGAAACTCCCATGCTTGTCTGAGTGGAGAGTTAGTCCAAAGTTCCATACCCCAAAGAGAATATCCATGTCTTTTTAAAGGATGGAAGTTTTTAGTGTCGTTTTCTGTGAACTTTCTGGGGAGGGTACCTAAAAGAAACAGCTACCTCAGCCAGGTGCGATGGCACGCACCTGTATTCCAGCACTCAAGAGGCTGAGGCAGGAGGATTGCTGCGAGTTCAAGGCCAGCCTGGGCTACATAGCGAGACCCTGTCTCAGAAAGAAAAAAAAAGGAAAAGAAAGAAAGAAATGAGTGCCTCGGAATTGAGAAGGCACTTGCATTCCATGACATGGACAAGTCCCATTCGCTGAGCACCTGTGTTTATTAGGGGTTTCTCACAGAGTGAGCGGGGGGACAGCCTATGACAACTGCTCTGCCAACTGCCATGGCCTGCTTACTGCCATGGCCTGCTGACTGAGTTACTATTTACATACAGATCTAAGTTAAACAGCAGAAAACAGCATCAAAAGACAGATTCCAGGGGTGAGTCTGTGTTTGTATGCACTCTGTTCCCACCCCACCCATGCTGGAGTCTGTCATTGCAGCCAGCACTGTCCACAAGGGCAGATAACCTCATGGTGCTGCAGCCCAGCACACAGCCTTAGCCCCTCCAGGGGCCACAACAAAACGGTGTTGCTTCAGCGAGGGCTTGGAGGACTTCTCCCTAAGCCTCTTAATTTAGCCACGCAGGATGATCTGAGTGACAGTTGGGCTGAGTGTGGTGGAGATGACTATAAGTCAGACAAAGGAGGATGTCAAGTACAAGTATGAGAGGTGATAGTGACAACTAGTGTTTCTATTCCCTAGTTAGAGGAACTGTCTCAGCCTATCAGAATGAAAAGGTACGTGTTCTAGTCAAAGCTGACCTTCACAAGCAAGGTGTGATGGTGGCATATGCTTGTAATCCCAACATTTAGGAGACCGAGGCAGGTCGATCTCAAGTTGGAGGCCAGCCTGGACTACACAGCAAGACCCTTCTCAAAAAACTAAACAAGGGGCCGGGCGTGGTGATGCACACCTGTAATCCCAACGCTGGGGAGGCTGAGATAGAAGGATGTCCATGAATTCCTGGGCTACATAGACAGTTCAAGACCAGCCTGAACCTTATAGTGAAACCCTGTTTCTAAAAAATCAAACATCTGGGGATATAGCTCAGTGGCACAAGCGCCTGCCTGGCAAGCGCGAGGTCCTGAGTTCAACTCACGATATCAAACCAAACAAACAACAGCATCCAAAGAAAGACAAAGGACAGCTATTTGTTACAAATACAGGCAGAAAGCTGGGCGTGATGGTGCACGCCTGTAAAGCCAGCACTCGGTACGCTGAGGCAGGAGGATCGTTGCGAGTTTGAGACCAGCCTGGGCTACAAAGTGAGCTCAAGGCCAGCCTGAACTGCATGGCAAGACCCTGTCTCAGACAAAAAACAAAAAACAAACAAAAAAACCGCAGGCTGGTTCAAAGAAAGTAATAGCGGTAGATATGCAGCAAAGGGTAACCAAAACAGAAGGACTACAAGTCCCAAGATGCATCGAAGGGCGTTGCACGTAGCCGCGCTCCCACCCTCTGCCGCAGAGGGCAACGGCGTCTGCCAGGGGCCAAGATGACCTGTACTGGAACTGAGTGGGCGTGGTTCCATGAGGCCCCTCCCCTAGAACGCCTCCCCATTGGGTGCTGCCCTGGTGTCCCTGCGCCCTGGTGTCCATGGCGACGGCTGCGGCTGCGGCTGCGGCTGTCCGCTGGCTTAAAGAGCTAGGTGCTGAGGCCTAGGGGGAGCGGGCTCCCCGTCGCGTGCGGGCGAACCGCGGTCCTGTGATCGCAGAGGCCCAGGAAACGCCCAGGAAGAGCCTGAGCGGACAAAGGGCGGCCATGAGCCACCAGCTGGGCCCAGCTTCAGGCCGCTAGGGCCAACTCCTTGCCATCTCGGGTGGGCAGTGTCCGCCGTGGATAACTCTTGCTCAAAGGGTCTTAGCCATCGGATACCTGGCCCCACTGTGTCCCAGGACAGGGAAGGGGCACATAGAGGACCTTTGATCTTCAGCTGTATTATTTATTTATTTAAGACGTCTTTTGATAGTTTTGTTTTTTATTTTTTATATTTTTGTCTTTTTTTTTGAGACAGGGTCTCGCTGTATAGTTCAGACTGGCCTTGAGCTCACTTTGTAGCCCAGGCTGGCCTTGAACTTGCAACAATCCTCCTGCCTCAGCGTCCCGAGTGCTGGGATTACAGGCATGTGCCACCACGTCCGGTTTCAGCTGTATTTTAAATTAAGTTTTTGCTTTTGAGTTCTGTACTGTGAGTAGAACCCAGTACAAGAGTTAACTAGGCTGGATAACTACCTGTACATTATGGCAAAGATATCCCCACTTCTTTCTCCCAACTATCCCTCCTCCCATTCAGGAACACCAACAAAAAGCCATGGTCTCATCTCCTGATAGCTTTGTGCCACTCCTATAGGCACCAAAGTATGTTGTATGATTGATCCACTGTGATCCCGGATAGATGGGGACTGCTGGAGAATCCGCACCTCACTTGCATCCACCCCAGGTCCCAAGGCACTTCAAAACATCCTGTTGTCTAGTGGGATTTTTCTAGTCTTTCTGTTTTGATTGTTTTTTGAGATAGGGTTTCACTATGTAGTTCAGTCTGGTGTTAACCCCACTGTGCAACTCAGGCTGGCCTCAAACTTGCAATGGTCCTCCTCAGCCTTTGCTGCCTCAGCCTCTCCAGTGCTGGGATCTGATACATATCTTCATCCCCACCCCTAGAATCTAAAAGGATGGAGCCAAGCACCTGTAAGAACAGCAAAACCGAGGAAGACTATGCTGAGGAAGAGGAATCTGAGGAGGAGTATATTAAAGAGGAAGTTCCAGTCCTTTCGAACCCTTTGCAGCAGGCCTTTTCAGAGGCTGACCATAAGGCATTTGAGGATGGGTTTTCCTTAGCTATTGTAACCAAAAAAATTACAGCTCCAGCTGACACAGATGACATAGACCTTGGGAGGAGAAAAAGAAGGCGGAAACGCAGGTAAGCTTTCCCTGGTAGTTCCAGAGCTACCCCAGCCTCCCTTCCGCAATTAGCAGGCTAGGGTCGATATCTGAGCTCTTCCCTTCAGCATGCAAAACAGAAGA
>PVLD010002416.1:0-101902 GCA_004027595.1 Dinomys branickii | reverse complement strand
ACAAAGTGAGCTGAAGGCCAGCTTGAATTGCATAGCTAGACCCTGTCTCAAAAAAAAGGACAAATAAAATTTTTAAAAACCCAACAACCTGGTGTGGTACACGCCTATAATCCTAGCACCCTGGGAGGCTGAGGCAGGAGGATGGCAAGTTTGAGCTGAGAGCAAGACCCTGTCTCAATATTTGAAAAAAGGGCTGGTGACAAAGCTCAATGTGAAGGCCCTGGTTTCATCCCCAGTACTGCAAAAGCAATTCTTTCAAGGCCTGTTTGAAGAGGCTTCATCAATTTGGAAAAAAAGAAATCCATCTAGGTCAGCCTGTCCTTCTCCCCTCTCCCCTTTATCCCCACTGGCATCTGTGTAAGGGGCCATCAGAGTGTTAGGTGCCAGTGGGTCCCCACCTAGTATCAGCTCTGCGGACCAGAAACTGCCCTGAGAGATCTGCCAGGCTCTCATTTTTGCTGCCACACATTCTGGAAGCACACGGCAGCCTCATGAACTTGGGAGTGGCTGCCTGGTAACTAAGATCCAGAGCACAGGTATGGTCACCTCCCTCCTCAGCCTGCCCTTTGCTCAGGTCTGTTCCATCCTGACCCAGCTAGTATTCCACTCTATCTCTGCAGTGCGGCGGGCAGCGAAGATGTGTGGCTTGAAGGAGGTGGGGGAGGATGAAGAGTGGACCGTGTACTGGACAGACTGCTCAGTCTCACTGGAGCGAGTCATGGAAATGAAGAGATTTCAGGTAACAACGTTGTGGCCTAAGACCCAGAATGACTGCTCAGCCCCTGCTGCCCAGCCCCCTGAGACTACCTGGCTGGGCCCCTGTCAGACAGGAGAGGGTCCGTGCAGGCTCTCTCTCAATGAGAATGTGCTCCTCTTGGCTCTTGCTATCACACCCGGCCACATGGTATTTTTATTCTCTAATAAGGTCTTTGGGATGATTCGTAGTAAAATAAGCCACTTAATGATGGGTATGCATTTCTGAAGAATGTGTTGCTAGGCAGTATCATTGCTCTGTGAGCATCATAGGTGTCCTTGTACAGTTAAGATGGCTTGCCAGGTGTGGCGGTGCACGCCTTGATCCCAGCAATCAGCAGTTCAGGCTGGCCTTGAGCTCACTTTGTAGCCCAGGCTGTCCTTGAACTTGCAATGGTCCTCCTGCCTCAGCCTCCCAAGTGCTGGAATTACAGGCGTGCGCCACCATGCCAGGCAGGATGACAGTGATTAACGGCTTTCAGTGAGGGCTTCCTGGGCAACCATCAGACTCTGTCAGTGCTTTCACGCCATTACTACACCAATTCCTCACAGGCACCTCGAGTAGCAGGTACCCTTTTGTTAAAAAGAAGGCACAAGCTGGGTGTGGTGGCACATACCTTGAGTCCCAGCATTTGGGAAGCTGAGGCAGAATAATGACCAGTTTGAGACCATCTCGGCTGCATAGTCAGTTCCAGGCCAACCTGGACTACACAGCAAGATCCAGCTTTAAAAAAAAAGGCCCCAATACTCAGAAATACCAGACAGTAAGTTCACACAGCTCGTGGCTGAGAAAGCCAGGGAGAAGGCACGTAGCCCTCCTACGCTGCTCCTGGCCCTGCAGAACGGAACAGCCAGGGACTTCCGGCAGGCACTGTGGCAACACCATGTCCTCTGTGGGTGCCATGGCAGACATTCCCTATGTGTGTTCTGGATGGAGCAAGGAGGCCTTGTAGGGCATCTTCTGGTTTTCACCCTTGCAGTGCTGGTTCTTAGTTTCTTTCTTTTTAAAAATTATAGTATTTGGGCCAGGTGTGGTAGTGCACACCTGTAATCTCAGCCCTTAGGAGGCTGAGGCAGAAGGATCACCACAAGTTTAAGGCCAGCCTGGGCTACAAAGCAAGACCCTGTTTCAAAAAAACTGTCTAAATTACAGTACTGGGGGACAGGGATATAGGTCAGTGGCACAGCGCCTGCCTGGCAATCATAAGGTCCTGAATTCAATTCCTGGTACCAATAAATAAATAAATAATAAAAGATAAATTACTGGGAGGTACAGATTCTCTAAGATGAATGTGATCATTATGTATATCTAAAATGTACCAATAAAATCTGATTGGAAAAGAAAAAATAAGAATAAATTATAGTACTGGGAATGGTACCACCTCTCCCCTAGCCCCCACTGTTCTAGAGATTTAACCCAGGGCCTTCCCATTGAGCTACAGATCCAGGCTTTAAAAAATTTTATTTTTCTTTTGTCTTAGAGTCTCGCTGTACAGTTCAGGCTGGCCCTGAGTTCACTTTGTAGCCTAGGCTGGTCTCAAACTTGCAATGATCCTGCCTTAGCCTCCTGAGTTCTGGGATTAGTGGCGTGTGCCACCATACCTGGCCAAAAAAAAAAAAAAAATTTGTTTTTAATTTTGAGACAAAGTCTTG
The DNA here is from genome assembly GCA_004027595.1 of Dinomys branickii. Lineage (NCBI taxonomy): Eukaryota > Metazoa > Chordata > Mammalia > Rodentia > Dinomyidae > Dinomys > Dinomys branickii. Next base: position 99,496 of record PVLD010002416.1, on the reverse strand, counting down.
CTAAATCACCAAGTTGCCTAGGCTGGGCTCAAACTTCCAATTCTCTTGACTCAGCTTCCTATAGTGGTGAGATTACCCCCATGTGCCACCACACTCGGCTTGGCTTCTCTTTTGTATTTTAGGAAGTGTTTTCCTCTGTCTTTGTCCTGTTATAGACTGTTCTGGCTAGTGTGCACTCTCACCGCCTCACTGCTGTGTGGATGTGTGTGTTTTGGGTGGAGCGAGGTCTCCTCGTAGGGTATCTTCTGGTTTTCACCCTTGCAGTGCCAGGTACACCACTTCCCTCCACCATGACTTCCCCTTGAATCTTCTCAGTTCTCTTCCACTGCTTCCTGGGATGCTGAGGTCCCAGGATCTGCACAAGTCTGGGCCGGAGTGTGGTACCTCCAGCTGGATCTGTTTCAGAAAATCAACCACTTCCCTGGCATGACAGAACTCTGCCGCAAGGATCTGCTGGCACGGAACCTCAACCGAATGCAGAAACTCTACCCCTCAGAGTACAACATCTTCCCCCGCACCTGGTGCCTCCCTGTAGAGTGAGTGGCGTCAGAGGGCAGAAGAGGGGCCGCTCTGGAGTTCCCTCCAGACTCTGGTCTTGTGACTTAGGCATGGCTCAGAGGGATGGACGTGAACCAGTAAGTTTCAGTTGATCAAAGAAAAGTGGTTCTGAGGCAGAGTGTCCAGGAAGAGCACGGACTAGGTAGCAAGAAGATTGCCATGGGGCCCTGGGACATCAGTGGTGCACAGGAACCTTCTGACCAGCCCCTCCCCGCACACAGCTACGGGGACTTCCAGGCCTACGGTTGGCAGCACAAAACCCGCACTTACATCTGCAAGCCAGACAGTGGCTGCCAGGGCCATGGTATCTTCATCACCCGAAACCCCAGGGAGATCAAGCCAGGAGAGCATATGATCTGCCAGCAGTACATCTCCAAGGTGAAGGATGTGGGGACCACGGGGCCCCTTCCTGGTACCAGGGCACCTGGTATCCCCCAAATCTAGAGAGGAGACCCTTTCAGGTGCCTGTATCTGGCCTGCTTTCCCCTACCGGCATGTGGAGCCATGGCTCAGCGCCAGTCTTGTGACCTTGGCAGGTTTCCTATCCCCTCCTTGGCTCCATGTCCTTACTGTGGGAGCATCAGCCGTAGCGACTGGACATGGTTGTGGGGGGAGCTGAGTAGGTGGTTCTGCCTTGGGAGCACGTGGCATGCAGCGTGCAGCGAACGCTTCAAGAGTTTCTTGTTCTTTCCTCTGGCTCTGTGTGCTCTCAGCCCTTCCTCATTGATGGCTTCAAGTTTGACATGCGAATCTACGTCCTGATCACGTCCTGTGACCCTCTCCGGATCTTCATGTACGAGGAGGGCCTGGCCCGCTTTGCCACCATGCCCTACATGGAGCCCAGCCATAGCAACTTGGTGAGTGTCGGGCTGGCACCCTCTTCCCTTCTGGCACTGCAGTGCTGAGGTTCTAGGGAGAACTGAGCTAGAAGTTGGCCAGGAGCAAGACAGGAAGCCAGGGTGTGCCACGGCACTGGCTGTGGGGAAAGCCTTTGGAGAGTGTGACAGAGAAAAGGAGCAGAAGCTCCTGCTCCCCAGGACCCTATAGGACAGTCCTCTGTGAAGAGGGCCAGAAGAGCAGCAACCCTGGGGAGGCGTGGAGAGGAAGGCAACACACTAGCAACCTAAATGCACTGGACCCTCACTTCACAGGAGAACATCTGCATGCACCTCACCAACTATGCGATCAACAAACACAATGAAAATTTTGTCCGGGATGATGCTGTGGGCAGTAAGAGGTACTACCACTCTCTCTTTTCCTGCATCCTCCACTATTTAGCCCTGTAGCCTCAGGTGCTCATGAAACCAGGCTGATTCTTGGGAGGCTGACTGCCTGGGACCACAATGCCTTTACAGACCCAGGGCTCCTGTCTGAGCTCGGAATACAGCCCCAGCCCCACCCAACATCTAATCTCTGCTCCTGGCTGCTAGCAGCCCTCTGAAGCAGAGAGTGAGGGTCAGCACCAGGGACTCTTGCTCTGGCCAGGCCCTGCTGGCATAGCAATGGGTCTTCCTCTGAGCCCTGGGCCTCACAGGAAGCTGTTGACACTTAACGCCTGGCTGCGAGAGCATGGCTACGACCCCCAAGAGCTGTGGGGAGACATTGAGGGCGTCATCATCAAAACTATCATCTCGGCTCACTCCGTTCTGCGCCACAATTACCGAACCTGATTTCCCCAGTACCTGAGTGGAGGTACATGTGCCTGTTTTGAGATCCTTGGTTTTGACGTCTTGCTGGACCATAAGCTGAAGCCCTGGCTGCTAGAGGTGAGATTTCTCCTGTGGGCTTTGCAAGATCAGTGTCCAGAGGCCTCCCCGAGCAGGACACCTGTGGTAGGATCACACTTGGTGGGGGAACAGCAGATGGGGGACATGGGAGGTCTGGGATGAGCAGGACCAGCCAAAGGCATGGGATGAATCTCTGGCCTCTACCACAGCAGTCACGTTTGGGGTCCCTGGTGACCTTTGGCTTGAGGACAGTATATTGGTAGAGTTAGAGTTAGGCAATCCGATCTGCTGTCTTCCCCCTGTAGAGTGGAGAGGTCTAGGCCAAGTCCTGTAGCTTTGGACACTGAGCCTCCAACCTCCTCAGCAGAGGCCCCATGGGAGATGTCTCTCTTAGACCCCGTTAGGCCTGTAAGAGGCCACCACCTGCTCAGGGGGGCGAGGAAGGAGCCATGGGGACTTCTCTCTGCAGGTGAACCACTCCCTGAGCTTCACCACAGACTCCCACCTCGACCGGGAGGTGAAGGATGTGCTTCTCTGTGATGCCATGACCCTTGTCAACCTCTGGGGCTGTGACAAAAGGAAGGTGATCGAGGAGGACAAGCAGCGAGTCAAGGAGCAGCGTTTGCTGTGCCTCCAACAGCCACGAGAAGCTAGGTGCGCAGGCATCTGATGTGTGCAGTGCAGTTGTGTGACTGTCTTTTTTTTTTTGGTACTAGGGATTGAACTCAGGACCCTGCGCTTGGCATGCAGGCACTTGTGCCATTGACCTATATCCCTGGCCCCGTGACTTGTCATCTTTGATAATACTTTTTGGAGAATAAAAGCCCTCTGGAAGGAGAAGTCTACCTGGGCCCAATTAGTTATTAAAAACATTTTTTTGCATAGATAATACATTCATGCTTGCTTGGACATCACATCGCAAAGTCATAGATAATATGTTCAAAATACAAATGATACAGCTGGGTGTGGTGGTGCAAGCCTATAATCCCAGCACTTAGGCTGAAACAGAAGCATCGTTGTGAATTCGAGGCCAGCCTGGACTACATAGTGAGTTCAAGGCCAGCTTACACTACATATCCAGACCCTGTCTCAAAAAGAAAGCAAAAAAAATAATAATGTAAATGATACAGTAAATGGTCTTTCTCCTGCCCATCTACAGCTACCTAATTTCCTCCCTGGAGCCAATAGAAAGTCCTACTGTAATATATATATATATATATATATATATATATATATATATACATTCACAAGCATTTAAACCATAAATATGTATGTATTTATACAAAATATTTTCCTCCCTTGTTTACACAGGCAGTTGCATAATTCCACACTCTGCACCCTGCACAGCAACGTGTTTTAAGCTATTTTCCTATTAGCTTTACATGCTTTGAGCAACTGATTTGTTTGTTAACAGAGTTCCTCTAGAAACCCAGTCCCCGAAGACAGAGAAGTTGTTCGTTAACACGGGAATTGTTCACATCAGTGTCTGTCACTCATTTCATTAAGAAATGGATTACAGACATTGTAGTTGATTGTGGTACAATTATAATTTGTTAATGATACATAAAATGAAGCTTGAGTAGGTGTAGGTCATTCCTGTAACAACACGGTTGTCTCCACTTGCATTCCAGTCACAGGACAGTGTATATTCGACTCCTCAGATGGCCTAAGGGCCTGGCACACAGCAGGCACTCAAATGTTTGTGGGATGAGTGGGAGCGAAGGGTAACAGTAAACACCCCGAGTATTCCCACAGACTAGACTCTGTAAGAGTGAATCATGTCTTTCAGTGGGGAAGAATGGCTGGAAACTGTTGAACTAAAACACAATATGCTAGATGTCATTGTGCATGCCTTTAATCAAGTGCTCCGAGGCTGAGGCAGGAGGATCACAAGTTCAAGGCCAGCCTGGGCAATTTATCGAGACCCTATTCCACCACCTCATCCCACCCCACCCCACCCCACCAAAGGCCTGGTGATATAGCTCAGTGCTTCCTGGGTTTGATCCACAGAACTACAGAGGAAGGGAGGGAGGGAGGGAGGGAGGAGACCTAAAATGCTGTGCGAATTTGAGGTGCTAGCTTGCAAGTGGAGCCCCCCGCACTTAGGATGAGAATCAGATGTCTGAAACCAGGCCTGTTTTTCACAGTGCACACATGGCGGAGCTGGGCAAACATGGGCTTGGCAGCTTCCCTGCATGGGCAAGGAGCCCGAGCAGCCACGGGAGGCTGGAAGGTTTTTCCCACTTAGCCAGCCTTCCTTCCCCGACTGAACATTCTCACAGCCTGCTGACTCCCCTGAGCTCGCTCTCCACAGGCGAGAACAGATGGAGTCATCCCACGCGGCCATGGTGGACCAGGAGAAATACGAGGATTCCCACCGGGGCGGGTACCGGCGGATCTACCCGGGGTCTGACGTGGAGAAGTACGCTCCCTTCTTCAAGCACAATGGCTCCCTCTTCCAAGAGACTGCCGCCTCCAAGGCCAGAGAGGTGTGTGCCAGGTACTTTGGCCTCCGTTTCCTCTGTACGAATGAGAAGAGCCAATCCTGAAGCTGAACCGCTCGCTAGCGGGGGAAGAGGAAGCTAGCCACACAAGGCGAGAGGAACGGAGCTCAAGTTCTATCCGACGCTTAGTGTCTCTTTCCATCCAGTGGGCTTCCCATCTCCCTCCTCGCTCTCATCCCGTTGGCCCCAAGACCACATCACAGTTTCTACTCCTTCTGCATCGTCACTTCCCCGCACCCCCTGCTCCCCAGCACAATTTCTCCTGGGTCTGAAGCTGCTGTGTCTTGTCAGGCAGCAGCTGGAAGAGATCCGCCTGAAGCAAGAACAGCAAGAAAACACGGGCGCCAAGAGGCGGAAGGAAAACAAGGACCAGAACCTGGGTGAATCACCTGGAGAGAAGAGCAGAACCAGAGCAGGGCCCCGGACCCACTTGGCTTACAGGATACAGAACCGGGAGAAAGAGGTGTTAAAGGTTTTCTGGTTCTTACCTTTCTGCTGGAAGAGGGGCTGGGACTGCTAGAGAAGGGAGTTTCTGCTGTCCTCTCCTCCCTTGTGCATGAGATGAGCTTGGAATTAGTAAAGCAAAGCTGATCTTTTGGACAGGAAGGGAGGGGATGGACAGCAAAGGGAGACCCTTACAGGAGGGTCTGGGCAGGGACGGTGGTCGAGTAGGCAGGAGTCTTGCAGCCGTCCTTGCTGTCTGGGACTCGTCCTTGGAGAGCCTGCATTTACCTCTCCTGTGCCTTGCAGCTGCTATCAATATACCCGGACACCATGCACCCTCAAGAAATTGTGGAAGAGGAAGGGCTAGAGCAGATAAAGGGTCTCCTACAAAGGGGGAATCTCATCCGAAGCCTGGGTATTGCAGAGCAGCTCACTCGCATGCTCCACTTTAGCCACCAGAGCCAGAAAAACCTTCATGATCAGGTGAGGGTCCCTATGAAGGGTCTCACAGAACAAGGGAACAAGGGCTGTGATACCAGCACATGGTAGCGGTCACACCTAAGGAGGGGTATGTGGCGGTATCTGTGGAGCCTGTGGAAGCCTAGTGTGCTGGGGCTTGGGAGAGGGTCTGTCTGTTCCTTCTACACCCGTTCCCAAGTTGTTATTTTTGGTAGCGGCATCCAGCCAAGTGCAGCTCCCACCTTTCTGAATGACAAGAGACTTGCTTTCTGTCCCCACCTCACAGTGACCCAAAGCTCACGACTGACAAAGAACAAGGCTCCCTTACTACCCTTGGTGGCTTCTGTGTGATTATCTCCCTAGCACTGCCAGTGCCCTGGCTCTAATGGGAGCCAAGTACACCGTTCTGGGCCAACAAAACTGCCGCTGCATTCAAAATCCCTTGGGCTAGAAGCAAACCTGTTGGGCCCTCTGTTCTTGTTGAACCCCTTAAAGAAGTAGATGGCTAAAACGTGGCCATGGCCTGGAAGAGCCTTTCAGTTGTTTCCCCCAGCACCACATCCACAAAAAGTGTAGCAAGGGGCTGCTCTTCCCCTCCAGCCTAGATTTCACCATGACGGGCTGGGAAATCAAGAAATGCAGTCTGTGAGGCTGGTTCCACTGGTGCTGCTGAGAGAGGCTGCCTCTGAGCAGGGCCATCTTCATTTCCTGCAACCACTTCAGGCCCACGAATTGATCCCCAGGCTCTTAGGGCCACTGTCAAGCACGAATGCCGTGATCCCACATCATTCTCGGTGCCCCCTGCAGTCTGGGAACCTCTACTGGACAGGGGCCTCGGCAACCATGGGCCCCTGTTCACTGTCAATGAAGAAATCTGGGACACACTATTTTCCCGGCGCTAGAATCAGGCTTGCTGGCCGTAAGTACATGAAACTTGGCTTTGGTCACTTTGATCCACATCAGTTCCCAATAGCGAATATGCCAGCTGGGATGACCCCACAATACAATGTGGCACTTGCAGTAGTGCAGTAGTGGGGGAGCTGGTGACCCATTGATTTACGTCCTTCTAAATGCAGTACTAGCCCTTGGTGATAGAAATGGCAGAAATACAGCCCCAGGCCACAACAAAGGTAACAGGGAAATGGCCAAGTAAACAAACCTATGACAGTGTGGCAAAGACCCTGGAGGCAGCGATGTGCACCATTCCTGCCATTCCTCCGGGCTGGTAATGGACCATAGTGAGAAGGTGAGTAACTCTTCTGAGGGTACCAACTGGGGCGGGGTGGGGGCGGGTGTCCATGTTTCCACTGCAGAAGGCCAAGCCAGCAGAAGGTTAGAAGCCCTAAGCCAAGCCTTGGCAGGAACAGCGCCATCCATTTTAACCTCAAAGCAGCGCTATCTTCTGCAGCCGGAAAGAGTGGAAAGGGACTCAGACCGAATGCACCTTGCCTTCCATGGGAAACTGAATGTAGCACAGCCAAGCCCGAGGATGTCGCCCTCCGCGCGGCCTCTGCACCCACGCTGCGCACTCAACGTCAGCCAGCACAGGTAAAGGTGGGAGGGGAGCCCAGCACCCACCCTCTCCTGGAGAACCCTCGGGTTTCCAGAGGAGCAAAGGGCCTTCAATCTTTGCTAAATGAAAGACTGTCACCAAGTTCCAGTGTGAAATCCCCTAGCCAGGAACCTTGTTTGCAAAAGGCAAAACGAAGACACTAGAATTCCTCCACACCGGCAAGCCTCAACCCGGGTTTATCGCTAGCAGAGGGGTCGGAACCCTGGATGCTGGTCCAGGGTTGGAGGGCACTCGGCGACCAGCGCACTTCATATGGAGAGCCAAGCGCCACACGGCAAGGCGAAGTCGCCGCCCGAAGATTGCTAAGAGGACGCTTCTCCCGCCACCCTCGCGGGGACAGGCAGGCCTGGGCAGCCTGGGACAGAAGGGCGACTGCTAGCAACTGAATCCGTCTTTTTATTAAAGTTTATGTCGTTTTCCAGGCGCGTCCTGTAACTCATTTCTGCCCTCGGGTTTCAGGGACACCCTCACCACAGTTACAGCACTGAATCGTGGGCCGAAGAGCAATTCCGCCAGCGTCGCCCCGCCCACCGGGTAGGCGGAAAGACGCCTGACCCCTTCGGCTTCCGGTTAGCCCCTTCCTCTTCCGGGCACGCCCATCTGCTTCCGGTGGGGGCCAGTTGCCGGGTCTAGAAGGCTTTTTTCTTTGCCATGGCAGTTACTAGGACCCTCTCACTGACAGGCCGTGTCCGGGCGGTCGTCGCTCAATGTGGGTTCGCGACCCGGGGGTTGGCAGGCCCAAGTCCTACTGGCCGCGAGCCGGACCCGGATTCCGATTGGGAGCCGGAGGAGCGGGAGCTGCAGGAGCTGGAAAGGTATCGGCGCCTTCGAGGGTCCACAGCCTGAAGCGGTGTCCCTCGTCCCGGCGATCCGGGCCGCGACCCCTTGTCGCCGGGTGTCTTGGCTCTGCCCGCACAGCGTCCCTACTGTATTTTCTTTTTACCTGTTGTGAGGGCCGCAGGGGCAGGTGTTCAGTTTTCTAGTGATTGCTGGTCCCTTCGCTGGTGATGCGCTCTTACCATCCCTTTAGAGTGTTCAGCTCGCTTGCAGGCAGTTACTGTTCTAGGTGTTCAGATTCTGGGCCGGTGTACACAGCACCTCTAAGCTTCCCGACGTTGCCTAGTTGCCTTTGCGGACCGAGAAGACTGGGCTGTTTGATTTAACCCGAAACTCTTCAACACCCTTTTTGCTTGCACGCATGGCTTCTGCCATTGGTTCTCTCCCTTAGCACACTGAAACGGCAGAAGAAAGCAATCCGATTCCAGAAAATCCGGAGGCAAATGGAGACGCCAGGTCCCCCTCCCAGAACTCTGACGCGGGAAGCCATGGATCAGATCCGGTAAGATTCAGAGTAACTTGCTGGCTGTGATGGGAAGTGAAAGACACTGGGGCTAGAACGCGGGTTTGGCATTTTAAAAATTACTTTTAAAGCAAGGATGGTGGTGCACACCTGTAATCCTTGCATTCGGGAGGCTGAGGCAGGAGGATCACATGAATTCAAGACCAGCCTGGCTGCATAGTGAGTTCAAGGGCAGCCTGAACTACATAGTGAGACCCTATCTCAAGAGACGCCCCCTCCCCCCAAAACAATTAAAATTATTTTTGAGGTGCTTGGGATTGACACTAAGCTGTAGTTTCAGCCTTTTTTATTTATCTCCTTTGGAGACAGGGTTTTAGTACGTTGCCCCAGGCCAGACTCAAACTTGCATTCATCCAGCCGTAGCCTCCCAGAATGCTGGGGTTACAGTGGGGCACCAACAGGCTTCTCTAACATTTTCTTGTTTATTATGGAAAATTTTAAACAGAAGATATAGCAATAAAATGAACTTACAACTTAGATTTAGGCTGTCTAGATTTAATAATTTTTAGGCAGGCACTGTATCTCCGGCCCTCAAATAATTTTTAACATTGTGACATAGTTGGCTTGTTTTTTTGCCTAATTTTTTAAATAGCAAATTTCAGATGCCACATTAGATATCTAAATAGATCATGGGGTTCTCAGCCTAAGATCCAGAATGGGCAGCAGTGCTGGGACTACAGGCATGGTGGCACATTCCTGTAATTCCAGCACTCAGGAGGCTGAGGCAGGAGGATCGTTGTGAGTTCAAGGCCAGTCTGGGCTACAAAGTGAGCTCAAGGCCAGCCTGTCTCAAACAGACAAAAAACAAAAAGGAAAAAAAAAAGATGCAGAATGGGCCTTCCATGGTTATAGGGATTTTCCATAACTTAGAAAATATTTTTTAGGGGCTGGGGATATAGCTCAGTGGAATAAGTGCCTGCCTAGCAAGCGCAGGGTCCTGAGTTCTGATCCCCAGTACCGCCAAAAAAAAAAAAAAAAAAGAAAAGAAAATATATTTTTTTGAGACGGGGGTCACTATGCAGTTCAGCTTGCCCTTGAGCACACTACAGAGCCCAGGCTGGCCTCGAACTTGTGGTGATCCTCATGCCTCAGGCTCCCAAGTACTGGGATAACAGGCATGCACCTGCAGGTCCAGCAGAAAATCTTAAAAGGGATCTTTTTTAAATTTTAAATTTAGAAAAATTTTCTCTTAAAAACATTTTAGTAGATAATGTGTTACACATGGCTCAATTATCACTACAGCTTGGTGCATACATTGCTTTGTTTGTCCTGCCCAGTTTCCTGTAAGTATTTCTACTGGTTTTCCAGATTTCCTTACACAAATACAAGCAAGTATGAATGTAAATTTTTACTTCCATCTCCCGAATCACAAGCAGTAATATACTATGAAGTCTATTCTGCACCTGTTTTTTCACTTGATAATCCTGTAAGTTTTTCCATTCAGAAGACAAAGTTACTCATTTCTTTCTAGCTTAGTAGACCATAGTTTATTTGACCCATCTTATGCTGGGCACTGGGGTTGTTTCCGTTCTTTTCACTTACAAATAGTGCTCCAATGAACAGCCGTGTATGCCTCATTTAGTGTATCTGCCAGGAGTATTTGATATATGTTACCAGAAGCAGGCTTACTGATAAAAAGACAAACGTATGTGCGTTTTGATTAATGTGGTTAAGTAGCTCTACGTTGGTCATGCACCATCTTCCATGTCCATGGAATGGAGAATGAGCATGGTTGTGACTTAGAATGAAGAGGGTTTGTAGCTCTGGTCAGGACCTGTAGGCCGCAGCACCTCTCTCCTGGGTCCCAGGTCAGCTCCCTACTGTCTGAACCCAGGCTTTTCAGTACCACTGAGCAAGTGCTTTTCTGTACCACTGAGTTACATCCCAGCCCAGCCACTCTCTGCTATCTTGAACAAACAGCTTTTCAAACCCTAGTAAATCTCTTTTTGTGGTCAATAAATACCTTTAATTTCAAAGAAAAAAAATAAGGCCATTAAGTAAGCTTCCTGGTCCTACTCTTTACCTTCCATTTTTTCTCTCTCTCTCTCTCTCTCTCTTTTTTTTTTTTTTTTTTGAGACAGGGTCTCACTATGCAGTTTAGGCTGACCTTGAACTCAGGGGAACCCTCCTGCCTCAGCTTCCCAAGGAGTGCTGAGGTTACAGACCTGCACAACCACTCCTGGCTACCTTCCATTCTTATACTCTACTTCCATCTTAGAGGTGATAGCCCCTCACTTGTCAAGGATCAGTCTCTGGTGTACTTTAGGTCATATCCTTCCATACTTACTCAGGGACCTCTGCCTGTCCATTTAAAGCCCTTCATCATGTAAGTCTCTTAAGTTGCCCAGACTGGCAAACTTGTGATCCTCTTGCTTGCGCCTGTCACAGTGCTGGGATTAAAGCCCTCCTTCCTTCTCTTATTCCCAGTTGGCAGGAAAGCTGCCTACCTGGCTAACTACCTTTGTTGTTTTTGATTTGGTGTATGTGTTTACTACAGTCCATCAGTGATGTTTTCATTTCACTGACGCTATGTAGTCTCTAGCCTTTTTAACATTTGTGTAAACTGGGCATGGTGGCACACACCAATAATCCCAGCACTTGGGAGGTTGAGGCAGGAGGATTTCCTCAAGTTCAAAGCCAGGCTAGACTGCATAGCGAGACCCTGTCTCAAAAAAAAAGGGAGGGGTCAGCATTTGGCCCAGTAAATGAAATTCTCCTTGGTCTTAGGGTTACACAAATTTCTCAAATTCAACATACAAAATAGAATTCATCATTGTTCCGTGACAGTGTAATTCTTCTGTTTTCCCTACAACTCGTCAACCACCCTAGCTAAGATCCTGAATCGTGGCCTTGATACTTTTTCACCCAGTATTTAGTTCTTCACAGGTGCTACTAGTGACCTTCCTGAAATATTTCTTGGGTCTCTTGCCCCCTGTTCTCTCGCTGCCCCGGCTCCAGTCAGACTGCCAGGATTATTCTAACAGCCTCATGCTAGTCCACTTGAGCTTTTTACATTCTGTTCTCGGCAATGCCAGGGCTCTAATCCAGGGCTCTGACAGCGTCTGAGTGGTGTTCTACGACTGAGCTGCACCCCAGTCCCTTCACCTACGCCTCTACCACTGAGAAATCACCAGTGGGTGGAGCTTCACAGTGAGAAATTCCACTGCTGAAAATTGCTCCTCGCCTTATTGTTGCTGGGATAAGTCCCAGGCTGCCAAGCAGGGCACGGTCTTCCTCCCGTCCTCGCTGTTAGTGTGAAGTGTCCCAGCAAAGGCGATGTGCTTCTGTACTCAGTCGGTGTCTTCATCTCGCCTCGGTCTGCTCCTCTGTCAGCTTACTTCCCCCTTTCATCCTTTAAGACCAGCTCTCCGGGCCGGGTGTGGTGGTGTACGCCTGCAATCTTGGGAGGCTGAGGCAGGATTGAGACCAGCTGGAGCTACAAAGTGAGCTCAAGGCCAGCGTGAACTGCATGGCGAGATCCTGTTTCAAAAAGATGAAAAAGAAAAGATCAGCTCTCCTTTGGATAACTGTGAAAGCAGTGTGTTGTGACTGCTGCTCGTTGGGTTTCCAGCCTGGGTCCTTTTACTGCATCATGTGCACCGTAATACTTAACCATAGCGTCACGGCGTGGGATCTAATGTAGTGTTGGATTCAGTGGGAAATGTTCACTGGATTGAAGTGAAGGGACTTGAGCGTGGTCATTCTTTCTGACACAGGAGTGGAATAGCTGTTTAACAGGGCACAACAGGGCTGAAATTAAAATGTCATGTTGGTGGGTGGCCTGAACCACTGGTGGTATATGCATGATGATCCCATCTGATGCTTTTTATTAATCGTGTTAATAAAAAGACCAGTAAAAGTGATTAAATCCACTTGTACCACCAGTCATACAAGCTGCCAGTGGGACAGTCACCCAGGCACCACTGGGGGCACAAGCTGGCAGGACCGTGTGAGCTGGTGCACTGTATGGAACGCATTTACAGTTTTGCAAGCCCTCTTTTTACTTATTCATCACTAGTGTTGTCAATGAGCTGTTCTGGTAGCAGACTCAAGTTGAAAGCCTGTTCCTTTTTCCCACAGGTACCTACACAAGGAACTTGCAGATTCCTGGTCAGTTCCCCAGTTGGCTGAAGGCTTTAATGTCAGCACTGATGTTATTCACAGGGTTTTAAAAAGTAAATTTGTACCCACTTTGAAGCAGAAACTGAAGCAGGATCAACAAGTCCTTAAGAAGTCTGGACTTGCCCACTCGGCGCAGCACTTGCAGGGCCCCAGCGATGGCACAAAGCCCCTCTCTGTAGGCCACGCTGCCCTGGGCTCTTCGTTGCTGCCTGGGCAGGAAGCATCATCCAGAGGTCAGAGCCTCAGCACAGCCTTGGCGATGCTAGAGCCCAGTGCTACAGCTGCCCCATGGGGACAGAAGGGGCGGAATAAAGGGTCCCGGGGTCTGGAGAAGGGCAGCTTTGTGCCCATTACTGCAGCCTTTGATCAGCAGAGAGAGCCGAAGTCCTCCGCCAGCGACTGTGCTCGCACTGGAAGCACTGACAGGTGTGGCTTCCCAAGTTACGAGAAGCTGGAAGAGTGGAAGGTGGATGAGCCAGGTGACCAGAACTTCAGCAGCAAAGTAGTGCAGAGGGGGCGGGAGTTCTTTGACAGCAATGGGAACTTCCTGTACAGAATTTGAACCAGGGCATAGCTTATGGAAACCCCATGTGAAACAGCTGGGCCAATGGGGAGCTTTTGGCATTTCTGTCTTTTTTTTGTTCGTTTGTTTTTTGAGACAGTGTTTCACTGTGTAGCCCAGGCAGGCCTTGTACTCAAGGCAGTCCTCCTGCTTCAGCCTCCTGAATGCTGGGATCACAGGTGTATGCCCCTACGTCCAGCTAGGATTTCTGCATGTTTTAGTTACCCTGACATAGAAGGCTGTGATGAGCCTGGGATGTGCGCTACTCCGGTAGAGTGAAGCTTGTGGGAGCACTCCCCACGCCCAGTCCTGTGGCCCTTCAGCCCCTCGTGCTTGGGCGCTCTGTGAACACACCAGGGTTGCGTGTGCTGAATTGGGTTTCTGTGACAATTGTAATAATATGTTTGGGAGGAAATGAGTTTGCCTTTTTTTTTTTTTTTTTTTTGCGGTACTGGGGATCGAACTCAGGACCCTGCACTTGCTAGGCAAGCGCTTATTCCACTGAGCTATATCCCCAGCCCCGAGTTTGCTTTTTAATTTCATTTCCTTCTCTATCCCTGAACACTAAGCGTCTGGAACTGCTTAATCAATTGGTTGTTTTCCTTATGTGCAGAAATAAAGTAAAACGTAGCTGTGTGTGTTATTTGGTCCTATCTGGGATGGGAGGGTTTACCTGTGAACCTTGGAGGGCGATGGAGTGGAACAGCCAGAAGGGAAGTGTCCCTGTCACTGAACACTGGGAGAGAGACAGAAGGACAGGCAGCTCCAGCGAAGGGCTGTGTGCAAAGAACCCGTTCACTGCTTGGTGGGTTTTGACAACTAAAAACGGGCTGTCTTTGTATTAGTTGCTAGGGTTCTGAAAGGGATTGAGTGGAAGTTTGAAAAAAATTTAAGACAGACAAAAGGCTTTCCCAGCCATATTCTAAAGCTTAAATAAATTATATCTCATTGGACAGGTGCCATCAGATTTCTACAAAGGTTACATGAGATGGGCAAGAACAGATAGCCCTTCTCCAAATAAGGAAACACTCTAGGGTGGCTGTACTGGAACTTGAACCTAGGTCTCCATTAGTCGAGGGTTTTTGATGTCCTGGTTTGGCGGTTTCCATTAATTTACTGATTCTTAGGCTATTCCAAAATTTTTTTTTTTTTTTTGGCGGTACTGGGGATTGAACTTAGGACCCTGCGCTTGCTAGGCAGGCTAGCTTATTCCACTGAGCTATATCCCCAGCTCCCCAAATTTAAATACATGCACAATATTAAAACACATTTCAACTCTATCATTGCCACTCAGCATCTTGCTATTTTTGAATGTCAATATTAGCAATTGCAGTATTATTGATTGTTACTGATATTATTACTAAATAATTAAGGGGCCAGGGATATAACGTGGTGGCGTAAGTGCCTTCCTGGCAAGCACGAGGTCCTGAATTTGACTCCTGGCACCAAATAAGAGTATTCATTTGTTGGTGTAAAGGACAGCTCTGTCACATGACAGAGTGCTGGACATACTGGACTAGACAGATGCAGACCTTTTTCTCACTGTCCTGTCACTGTCAAGTAATTTATGGTAAACTGATTTCCCCCCTTCCCTCTAGTGGGATGTGGATTAAACGGGGCCTTCACAGTGAGCTACACCCCCAGCCTTTTTTTGTTTGGTTTTTTCAGTCTTTTTGAGACAGTCTCACTATGCAGTTCAGGCTGGTCTTAAGCTCACTTTGTAGCCCAGGCTGGCCTCACACTTGGAAAGTTCCTGCCTCAGCCTCGCAAGTGCTAGGATTACAGGCATGTGCCACCAGCTCCCCCAGCACTTTTTGTTTTCAGGTGGGCTTAAGTCATTAGGTTGTCTATGCTGGGCTTGAACTTGGTGATCCTCCTGCCTCAGCCTACTGGGATTATAGGTGTGTGCCACCGTGCTTAGTACATTTATGGTTACTTGCCGTGATAATTGTTTTTATTTGTTTAAAGAGGTTCTAAATGCTGTTTGTTACATTGGCATTTCTAACTCCTGTAAATCATCTCTGACTGAGCCCTTTTCCCAGTGGTCTCTGGAAATCTACAAGCCATTCTTAAAAACCAGGATGCTTTTTCTGTATACCTTATCCCCTACTATCCCATTGTTTGCTTATCATAAACCTTTTTTCACTCTTGCAACCTGCTAATGGGAGGCTTTCACACCCTGCCACCAGATTTTTGTGCAGCTGGCTTCTTGTCAATAGGTGTCAAATCAGATGTCGCTTTTTTAGGCTTCCCCTACTCACCCCTAAGGCAGCTCCCTTCACATCTTCTTGTCACCACAGTCCAGTTTTCCCCAGTGCGCGAGATTCCATTACTGCTGTATCGTCAGCACTCTGCATTTTGAACACAGACCCTGCGAAGGGCAGAGATCAGCGTGTTCATTGCGGTAGTCCCAGCTCCTGCCATCTCAACATTGGCTAAGTGAATGAAGAAATGACTGGGGTCTTGGGGTCTTTGTAACAAGCAGCCAGTCTATGGGAGAGGAAAGCCCTGCATTTTATGACAGCCAGCAACATCCCAACTTCACCCAGGGCACCCAGACTTATTCCTCCTCCAGCTAGCAGGGGTCTCAGATCTTGACTCCCTGGTTGTAGAAAAGTCTGGTTTCTGCACTGCAGGAAACAGCCTCTGAGCCCAGGCAGGCAGCTGGCCTGTGGGGATGCAGCACCATTCCCGGTGCACGTTCACTAGGCTGGGGCCCTAGGATTCGATGGACCACTCTTGCCGGCTGTGTTGTTTTGCAGCACGAAGAACAGGAGCAGCACACTGGACCAGGTGGAGCTGCACTTTGGTGGAGGAAGCAACAGGTAACGGGTTTCCATCTAGCAGTGCAAGGCTGCAGGTGGAGTGGGCACTGCTCAGCAATCTTGGGAGCTGGATCAGGAGGCTGGCAAACCGCAACAGAAGGGACTTCAGTCTCTGCACCACAGGGGCATACGCTTTAGGAGCAGTGGGCAGCCCCTACCTCTCAGTGCAGCTAAGATTTCATCTCAGGAATGTGGAAGTGTGGGGCGCCCAAAGGCTCAGCATGAAATACTAGATGAAGGCTGGGGATATAGCTCAGTGGAATAAGTGCCTGCCTAGCTAGCAAGTGCAAGGTCCTGAGTTCAATCCCCAGTACTGCCAAAAAAAAAAAAAAAAAATAGTAGATGAGCTCCTGGAGTATGAAAACAAAGGTTTTTATTCTGCCTAACATAGAAATTTTCAAACATACAACAGAATATTATAATGCAAGGAGCCCCTCCATACCCATTACACAATTTTTTCCTTTGGTCTCGGAGATTGAACCCAGGTCCTCATTCTACCACTGAGCTAAATCCCCAACCCCTCCTTCTCTCTCTCCCTCCCTCTCTCTGAGACAGGGTCTCACTATGTATCCCAGGCTGGCCTCCAGCTTGATCCTCCTGCTTCAGCCTCCCCAGTGCTGGGATTATGGGTGTGTGTCACTGCACCCAGCCCCAAGTCTTTAAAATCACCTTATATTCTGATAATGGTCTCTTGTTTCCTAAGTGACTTTTACAGTTGATTTATTAGAGTATCAACATGTGATGTTACATTTTGTTATGTCCCTTAAATTTCCTTTATTCATTCCAATTGTGTTGTTGTTTGTTTTTTGAGACAAGGTCTCTCTATGTAGTTCAGACTGGCCTGGAACTAACTATATAGCCTAGGCTGGCCTCAAACTCGTGGCGATACTCCTGCCTCGGCCTCCTAAGTGTTGAGATCACAGGCATGTGCCACCACTCCTGGCTACATTTCCTCTACTCTAAAGTAGTTTTCCACCCTGCCATTTACGTTTAGAGTCAGATCATTTGTCCATATAATTTCCTGCATTTTGTTGGATGTCAAATTTATCTCCATGACGTTTTACACTTTCCTCGGCATGAGACACCTAAGAAAACGGCCCATTCTTGAACCTCTCGAAAAGTGAAGATGTCTCCATCCCTTACTTCAGTGATCGAGAACTAGCTGTATCATTAAAATTAGTTTAATATATGATTACTTTATCCTAGGTAAACATTCCTCCGGGAAATCAGAGACTAGAAAGTTGACTTGTCGCTTCTAGTTTTCAAATGTCCCTTTCAGGATGCCGTCCCCTTCCCAGTATGCTAAGCGCGAGACGAGAGCGCAGCACTTCCGGTAGATCTAGGAAGTTGTTTCTGTGATGCGAGGTGGGGTTCTCAGGGCGCGCCTAGGGTCTGCGGATGTGGACTATAACCGTGCTGATAAGCAGAGTGGATCAGGGAGGAAGGAGTGTCGATACGGTAGCTGCAGGTCTGAGATGAGTGTCCCCGGAGGCTGATGCTGTCTGACCGGGAGGTGACCATTCGTTCCTCGATCCCGCCGCCGCCCGGGGCTGTGGGACCCGGTGGCCCGGCGGCCCGGCGTGCGGCACAGATAGCCACACTGGCCTCATCCTGGGCTGCAGCCCCCCTTCTCAGAGCGGAGGACATCGCCTTCCTACCACACCGGGGCCCGGGTGACCACGGCCATGGCTTTTCCTCATCGGCCGGACGCCCCAGAGCTGCCTGACTTCTCCATGCTCAAGAGGCTGGCTCGAGACCAGCTCATCTATCTGCTGGAGCAGGTCAGTGCCCGGCAGCCTGGCACCTTTGCAGTGGTTTAGAACTCCGTGGACGCAGACATCCTTGCTCAGTGCCTGTAATCTTGTTCTTGGCCCTTGCTGTCCTTGAAGCTTCAGGCCCCAAATGCAGCGCTCAGCAAGAAAAACAAGAGCCGCTTGGGACCTGGCCAGAGAATCAAGGAAATGAATTTTTCCTACCAACAAGATCTCACGCGTGCCAGGCGTCACGGGGAAGGGAAGGGTGGTTAAGACACCTTTGTCGTCATTAGGGATCTTACGCTGCAGTAGGAGCCCTAAGAAACACTGGTCGCCACACAAGGGGCGTCTGGTGGTGAGTGAGCGATAGCTAGGCTGCCTGAAAAGTTCGGGATAAGCAGTCCTATCTGATTGGGGAGATCTAGTAATTTTTAGGAGGTGTACAGTGGACAATGAGCAGATTTTCTTTGGTGATCCGAGAGCTTGCTGCAGGCTGATGGACCAGTGGGAGCAAAGTTAAAGTACCAAGAAAGAATGGGCGGGGCGGGCAGGGGCTATAGCTCAGTGGCTCAGTGCCTGCCTGGCAAGCAAGATCCTGATTCCTGGACCCCCCCTCCCCCTGCAAAGAAAAAAGCAGGCATGAAGAGGGACAGGGAGCTATCAGCAGTTATGTGGCAGGCATTAGGCAGCCACTGAAGGTTTTGTTTTTCTGTTTATGGCATGAAGCAGTTTGATGGTTCTAACAACATTATGTGGGATTGGGTAATGGCCAGTTAGGATTCTGAACCAATAAAAGCTCATGGAAAATTGGTAGCAGTAGGAATGAGGGGAAGTGATTAATTGTCTTGTTTTTTTGGTATTGGGAATTGAACTCAGGACCTTCAGCTTGCCGGGCAAACGCTTGAGCTATATCCCTAGCTCTGAATTTTCAATTCAGTGAAAAAAGACCCCCCCCAAAATTTTGAATGTGGGTTTTTTGGACAATGTCTTCCTATCATTCAGGTTAGCCTTGAATTAAGTAGATAGTTCAGGCAGGTCTTGAACTCACAGCCATCCTCCTGCCTCAGCCTGAAAGTGCTGGAATTACAGGGATATAGCACAATGCCTGGGCCAAGGATTTATCGACTCATTGTAAATGATGAGGGGGAAGCACAGTTGACCCTTAAGATTTTTAACCTGGGTTATTAGAAAAGTAATTTGCTGCTAGAATTGTCATGGATTACTTGTCTAATTGTTTAGTTACAATGATACCTTGGTTGTCCAACTCAATTCATTCCAAATTCATATTTGAACACTGAAAAGTTTAATAATTGAACGAACACATTTTTCCATAAGAAATAATAGAAAACCAGATAATGGTTCTGAGGCCCCCAAATTACACTTATAAATTCATTTTTCCAGGGCTTTAACAAATTTCACAGTGTTTTTTTCTTTTTTTTTTTTTTTTTTTGTCTTTTTTGAGACAGGGTCTCACCATGCAGTTCAGGCTGGACTTGAGCTCACTTCATAGCCCAGGCTGGTCTTGAACTTGCTACCATCCTCTTGCCTCAGCCTCCTGAGCGCATGTGCCACCATGCCCGGCTCAGTGTTTTTTTCTTTAACTCTATCGTGGTTCTCACAGTTTTCCTCTGAGGTTTATTGGTATCACTAACCTTCTTTGGAGCTATGGTTATGATATTTCATTCAAGTAAATGCAAAAAAAAAGCACAGTGACAAATGTTTTAATGCACTAACAACACAGGTACTGTGTGTCAGTGACGGTGAACCTTTTAGAGCTTTCAGTGATGATAAATACTGGCTGCAGCACTTGAGCCACAGATTCCCCACCATGGCTACACGTTGTCTGCCTTTGTGTCTGCTGCGACACATGACATGTGACTCACTCTGGGCCTGTACAGGTTTTTTCAAGTTGGGCTTTCTGTTTGATTGTGGAGCAAAGTTATGAACACTTAGCAGGTTGTTTTTACTAGACAGGCGCTTTAACTAGCGCTTTAGCCATGGAGCCTGCCCTGGCAGGTTGCTTTTGATTTGCTGTTAGAGCAGTGGAAAGTTCGAGTTTAGAGCCATTGTACAACGAAGGTATCACTGTATTTGTTTAATATCTGTGTTCCATGTTAGACTGGAAAGTCTTCAAGGTCAGACCTTTTGTTTGTTTTGGTTTAGTTTTTTTTTTCCCCTGTCTTTTTGAGACAGGGTTTCTCTATGCCGTTCAGGCTGGCCTTGAACTCACTTTTAGCCCAGGCTGGACTTGAACTCACAGCAGTCCTCCTGCCTCAGTCTCCCTAGTGCTGGGATTGCAGGCATGTGCCACCATGCCTAGCTTGTTTTGTTTTTTTTTTAGGCAAGGTCTTACTCTGTAGCCCAAATTGGCCTCAAAGTGGCAATCTTCCTGCTTCAGCCCCCTGAGTACTGGGATTACAGGTGTGTGCAACTGCCATGCCCAGCCTTATGTCTCTTTTGTTCAGTACTGTATATCCAGTGATTTCCTAGTTTAGAGTCAAGCACAAAGTGTGTGTTTAATGAATATGTGTGTGTGTGTGTGTGTGTATAATTATATTTTTTGGTAATGGGAATCAAATTCAGGGCCTTGTGCTTGCCAGGCGAATATTAGTTGTTTGAACATGAAATGGACAAAAAATGGAAATGAAAAAAAGAAAGCGGAATAGGTTTGGTGCAGAAGTTCATTTGTTCAGGTTTGGATGCACCCTGAGGAAGCGCAGCTTAGAACCGCAGCACGTGGAAATGTGGGGCTGCAGCTCCTCCTTGTGGGCTGGGTGAAGATAGAGACAAAGGAGAACCTCAGAGCATCTGGAACCAGTGTTACTTTCCTTTGAATGCTCCATAGTGCCAGCACAGTGACTTGCGCATAAAAGACACTCAACAAATGTCTGAGGAATTGAAAAGCGGCGCTAAAGCTATGATTTCACGTGAGATCAGTGTGAGAGAAAATGAGACCAAGGATAAAAATTTGGAAGTGGAGTGTGAGGGAGAAGCCACAGGGCCACTCACTGTGGCCACCGTACTCTCCACAGACTAACTTCTGCATTGTTACTGAGCGGTGCTGCTCAGGTCGGACATCATCGAGGTGGACACCATGTTTTGGCCTTCCCCTTCCCTTAAGGGAACTAGTTGCTGAGTCCTGTGGGTACTTCCTTATACGTGACTTGAAAAATGATTGCAGGTAGGCACAATGGCCCACACCTGTAGGCTGAAGCAAGAGGATCACTGAGTTCAGGCCAGCCTGGGCCACATTGTGAATTTAAGGGCAGCCTGGAACTACATAGTGAGACCCTGTCTCAAAAAACAAAACACACAAATAAAAATAATGATTATAGGCAGGTGTGGTGGTGCAGGCCTGTAATCCCAGCATTTAGGAGGCTGAGGCAGGAGGATTGCTGTGAGTTCAAGGCCAGCCTGGGCTACATAGTGAATTCAAGTCTACCTTGAGCTACATAGTGAGATCTGGTCTGAAAAACTCAAAATAGTAATAATGGTTATAAAATAATACTTGCACATTATAGAAAATAGAGACAATAAAGGTATATCAAACCTTGTAATCCTACCGTCAGGTATTAGCAATGTTAATACTGTAAACAGTGATGTGTCTCTCTTTTTTTGGGGGGGGCCTTTTTGAGACAGGGCGTCCCTATGCAGTTCAGGCTGGCCTTGAGCTGACTTTGTAGCCCAGACTGGTCTCAAACGCAGCAATCCTCTTGCCTCAGCCTCCTGAGTGCTGGGATTACAGGCGTGCGCCACCACGCCCGGCTCTCACCCCAGGGATCTCTTACTGTTTTTGCTCCACCCGCACAGGCTATGGCAGGGCCTCATTGGTTGCCCCATGTGGGGTGCTTGGTGTGTTGCAGTCACTTCCTCCATGTGTGCCCTCACTCCAGGTTCTTGTATCTCCAGTCCAGGTAATCAGTAGGTGTGAGATTCATCTAACTGAAGTTTCGGGACAGAAGCCTTGTTTACCTGGCCCCACAGAGGACCGAGCCCAAACCCCCGGCCTGGCGTCCGGAGCCCTGCACGCTCAGTTCTAATCAGCTGTCGTAGTTTCGTTTCCTCCCTTCTCCCACGTCACGATTTCTCAAACTTGATTCTGTTGACATTTTGGGCTGGATCATTGTGTGTTTAGAGGCTTGTGTTGTGCATTGTAGGCTGCTTTGCAGCAGCATGCCAATAACCCAGAGTCAGACTTCCAAAAGCACACTGCCGATGTCTCTTGGGGGTTGTCCCAGGTGAGAACTGCTGCCCTGCTCATGCCGTGCACATGCGTGCAGCTGGAAGGCACACACAGCCTGCGCTGGCTCCAGCCCCGACGCCCTGACGTGATTGTCCTCTGATATTTCAGTTAGCTGGGGCGGGGCTTGTCACTTGGCTGTGTTCAGCAGGAGACCAGAGATTGTTGGGAGGCGGAGGAGGTGGCTGAGGGAAGAGAACTGCCCACGCAGACCGAGGTCACAGGAGGGCAGCAGGCCAGGCGGCAAGGAGTTAACCTGAGTGAGGAGGCAAACAGCTTCCAAAATGGGTGACTATACAAGGAAACCTCTGTGGTACAGAAAGGAAGCCGGCTTAGAGGATGACTAGCACACCTCAGCTCTGCAATCGTGTGTCTGTCGGATGTCAGGCTGGGGGGCTTCTCAGCTGAGGGAGCTTGTGAGACCCATGAGTGACCCAATGTACTGTGTCTCCTTTAGCTTCCTGGAAAAAAGGATTTGTTCATTGAGCCGGATCTCATGAGCCCTTTGGATCGGATTGCCAATGTCTCCATCCTGAAGGTACCAGCCCTCTTTCCTCTGGGCAGTGTCTCTGCTGATGAACAATAACAATTACTAGAAAGTGACCGCACTTACAGGGTAAGGAAGGGCGACTGAACAGGGCAGACAACGGGGGTTGATGGTGTTGCTTGGCTGTTGGTATATTGTTTTCGATTTGGTTTCCCTGTGGGCAGTCTGAGGAAGGCTTAGCAGGTAGTTAGTGCAGGAGCAGCGTGAGGCCTAGAACAAGCAGACCAAAGTGGCCCTGAAGAAGTCCCTTGTCTGCGCGGTGCTTTGTGCTTTTTGAGCCAGTGCCCTGACGCCCACTGTCTTGTGTCCCCCTGTAGCAGCATGAAGTGGACAAGCTGTACAAGGTGGAGAGCAAGCCTGTGCTCAGCTCCAACGAGCAGTGAGTGTCTGCAAGTCTGTCCCACCGCCATGCTGGGGGGAGGTCCCCAGGACACTGCCCCGACCTCTGATCCGTCTCAGCTGAGATCCGGCTCTGTGATGTCTGTGACAGGGTTCACTTCCTTCAACCTGTACAGTTTCAAACTTCTCCCACCCTTGTCCTTTCCGTCATCTAATCCATCTGTCTGGGGCTTGAACCAGGGCTTCATTCTAAGGTACTCTGCCCACCCTTTTTATTTTTTGTTTTGAGGCAGGAGCTCGCTAAGTTGCCCAGGCCTCAGCTTCCCAGAGTGCTAGAACAGGTGTGTACCACCATGCCCAGCTGTCCCAAAATTATTTTCACCATGCTCTTATCAAGAACCTTCAAGGCTTTCCATTCCTGTCTGGGTAGAGTTCAATTTTTTTTTTTTTTTTTAAGTCTTTTTGAGACAGGATCTTGCTATGCAGTTTAGGCTGGCCTTGAGCTCACTTTGTAGCCCAGGCTGGTCTTGAACTTACAACAATCCTCTTGCCTCAGCCTCCTGAGTGCTTAGATTACAGGTGTGTGCCACCATGCCCAGCTTAGAGTTCAAATAGTGACTCGTAGATGCCAAGGCTGTCACTTGGTGTGGCCTCACATGCGGCTGTTCAGTTTGTTCCTCATGTGTCCCTGTCCGTCCTCTATTGACTGTGCTCTGCGTACTGCCCCGCCCTCGGCTGTCCCTGTCTGCACCTCCTGTCCTCGGGCCCAGCCCCTCCCGCCATGAGCACCTGGTTCTCGCCTGGCATAGGGCGACTCCCCGCTGGATCCTGTGAGTCTTGTACTTGTCCCCTTCAGTCAGGAGCTGCCTGCTGTCTTGCTGTAATATTTCTGACTTCAGTAATGTGTACCTTAGGAGAAAACATTTTCCAGATTGTGGAGAATGCATCCATCAACCTCAGCTTAAAAAGTATTACTTCCTGTACTTTTATTTTTTTATTGATTGATTGATTGGTCGTTTTGAGACAGGGTCTCGCAATGTGGTTCAGGCCGACTTTGAGCTCACTTTGTAGCCGAGGCCTCCCGAGTGCTGGGATTACAGGTGGCGCCACCATGGCCAGCTACTTCCTTATTTTTTAGCCCTTGATTTTTTATATACTCCATGTATATGTCTTTTTTACCCACTGGACTATAAAGTATTTTTGAACAGAAGCTCCTGGACCCATCACAGGGCAAAAACAGCACTGAGCCTCTCCCAGTGCCCCTGTGGTGTGGGCGGTGGCTCTTGGGGCTGGCGCATGGGCCCTGGCACAGCTTTGGCAAGGATGAGCCTCACCAGAGTGGCTTCTTTGTCAAGAAGGGCAGATGAGTAAAGAGTTGGCATCGGTTCAGTGTTTTCAAAGCTGTTCCCAACTTCGTGACTTTTCTTTTTTTCCTTTTTTTCCCATAGACTGTGCTTCTTGGTCAGACCCCGCATCAAGAACATGCGCTTCATTGCCAGTGAGTGGCCTGTGGACTGTGGTACTCAGTGTAACTAGGACCTGGGAGGGGGTGGGTGAGATAGCAGTTTTTTGGCCACAGGACCCACCCTTTTAAAGAAGACTATGGCTGAGGTTATAGCTGAGGGTGTAGTTTTGTTTTGTTTTTGAGACAGGGTCTCGCTAGCCC
This sequence comes from Dinomys branickii, assembly GCA_004027595.1. Lineage (NCBI taxonomy): Eukaryota > Metazoa > Chordata > Mammalia > Rodentia > Dinomyidae > Dinomys > Dinomys branickii. The sequence goes on along the minus strand of PVLD010002416.1, from coordinate 74,816 downwards.
AGGCTGGCCTCGAACTCGTGATCCTCCTGCCTCTGGCTCCTGAGTGCTGGGATCACAGGCACACTCCACCACGCTGTGGTGGATTGTTTGATTAGCATGCGCAAGGCCCTGGTCTCCATTTTACAGCATCGCCCTAAAAAAATAAAAGGAAAAGAATCATGTGAGTTGGCCATAGTACTTGTAGAAGATTGCTGTGCCTGGCTGTTAGCCTGTGGCCTTCCAGGCGTCATTTGTTTTCTCTGCAGATCTCGTCAATGCTGACAAGTTGGCTGGCCGAACTCGAAAATACAAAGTGATCTTCAGCCCTCAGAAGGTGAGTGGGTCCTGGCAGAGTTGGAAATGAAGTTGGCCAGGGTGAGGGACTGCGTAGCGGTGGGGCCCAACAGCGGTGTCTTCAGAGAAAACCTGAACTTAAGACCTGCCAATGTATTTTGCTTAATGTGTCTGTGATTGGAAAGCAGAGGGTTTTGTCATCAGACTGCCCCAGATCCCAAGTAGTGTTGTGGAATTGTCAGAGGGAGCCTCTACACAAAATGAGTGAGTTCTGTTCCATATCTCTAGCCCTTTTTACTTTTTATTTTGAAACAATATCTCTCTAAATTCCCTAATCTGGGCTCCAGTTTGGCATCCTCCTGCCTTAGTCTCCCAGGTAGCTGAGGTTAGAGGCATGTGCCGCTATGGCTGGCTTGTATCACTGTTCTGTGATTCTCTTGAGCTGTTCTTTCTCCTGCACATCAGCTGAGGCCTTTCCTCAGCCTCAGTGGTTGGCTAGAATGAGGCCTTGCTCTGCTAGTTATAGGCCTATAAAGCTCTGCCATGTTGTGAACACCACACTTAGAGCAGGTAGAAACTAAAGTTGACAGGACACAGCTAGGTGTAGTGGCCACACCTACAAACACAGCACTCTGGGAGGCTGAGGCAGGGGAATTGACGTGAGACAGCCTGGGCAACTTAGTGATTTAGTGAGATCCTTTCTCAAAATTAAAACAAAATCTTTAAAGGTCCAGGGTGAATGTTCTGGGTTCAATCTCTAGCACCATCAATCAGTCAATCAACCTATCAGTCAGTATAAAGTAAACTAAAATAAAAACACAGAAGTGTTGGGGATGTAGCTAGGTGCAAAGGCCTTGGGTTCAATCCTCAGTGCTGCCAGAGGGGGTAGGGAAGGACGGGATGTGTTTCTTTGCAAATTTTCTGCAGAAAATCTAGAAAAAATAGAAGCAGTAGCTAAGACTGACGACCAACTGCATGGTCTTGGAGAAGCTGTTACCTGCTTTGTGTCTTCGTATCATCTATAAAGTGGAGTTGTTAGTAGTAGACCTGATCCTTTTTCATTTAAATGAGGTGACTTTCAGTCTTGGCTAAAGCTAGTGGAATCATAGGCCTCCATGCTTTTCTCAGTGAGGGGAGAATGCGGTGACCTTCCTTTGAGCATCCTCTGAAGATTGAAAGAGCCGTCTTACAAGTATTGCTCCTGCCTAGGAGCGCAGATCTGTGATGTGTAATGCTCTTACCAGGGCAAGAAATACTGAGTAGGAAAGCCAGTCTGGGCCGAGGAGTGGCTCAAGGGTAGAGCGGTTGTCCAGCATGTGTGAGGCCCTGGACTCAGTGCCCAGTACTGGGGGAAGAAATCAGCTGTGGATTTATTGTGAATGCTATCAGAGGTGCCTTGGCAGCAGTGTTTAGCTTTGGGGCTTTTATAACCCCCTCCTTTGTATTTCCAAGGATGAATTTATATAAACACAGGATAGAAAGCTGGTAATAGTTCCAATTCTATAAACCTCCATATTAGAAAACAAAATTGGTATCTTTATTAATATTCTCCATATAACACCCTGTCTAATCAAATTCTTTAGTTTTTCTATCACAGTAACTCTCCCTCAGTAACTAGGGAGAAGGGGACATCTCTGTCCTTCTGAGACTTTTGTTTTTTTGTATTTTTGAGACAAAGTCTCACTATGCAGTTCAGGCTCACTTTGAGCTCTCTTTGTAGCCCAGACTCTCCTTGAACTCAGAATGATCCTCCTGCTTCTGCCTCCAGAGGGCTGGGATTACAGGCATGCACCACCACACTTAAGGGCTCTGAGCTTTTGCTAATTAGGAAGATTGGCAGTTTTTAGACTGAGTCAGCACTGAAAAGTTACAGTCTCTATTCCCACAGATAACAACAAAATAAAATAAAAAACGACCCCCCCCCCCGAGTTTAAATGAGGCCTATAGATTTCAGCTTTCTGCTTTCCTGGCAGAAATCAGAGAGATGAGTAGGATTCTTCTGGGTGGCAGGGCCGAGTCTCACCTCCCAGAGTGAGTGGATAGAGACAGGGCGGGGATGTAAAATGCAAACGGGCTGGGAATATAGCTCAGTGGAATAAGCACCTGCCTGGCAAGAGCAAGGTCCTGAGTTTGATACCCGGTACTGCCAAAAAAATAAAAGCAAAAAGAAATGTGAAGAACAATCCTAGGACAGGTTAAGCACTTTGTTCACATTAGCTGTTACAATGTTGCGATCTCTGTCCTCTGTGAGCACCCTGGTATTCTTAATTTCCTCCAAACTTTCATCGTTTTCCCACTTGGTGCAAAGGAGGAGGCAACCCTGGCCATTTCCTTTTGAGGATTTTTTTTTTTTTAAGGATTTTTTTTTTTTTGCGGTACTGGGGATCGAACTCAGGACCCTGCACTTGCTAGGCAAGCGCTTATTCCACTGAGCTATATCCCCAGCCCCTGGCCATTTCCTTTTGAGCCTTGTACCACCCTCCCCTTTCTCCCTGCGTAGTCAGCGGGTCCCCACCCCGACTCCTGGCCTCACTCCATCAGCCTTTTCATCTCACCCTTCTGAGCAGCCTGCCCGTCTCCCCGCTGGCCACTGGCACCCTCGCCTTTTCATCTCTTCCCCGGCAGATGGTTCTCCTGTGCAGCTTCTCTGATGCCAGATGTGGTCGATCATTCTCCCTTGAGTTGGTGACCATCCTGCCTGTCCTGGTGCAGTTGTTCCTGATCCTTCTTTTTGGGTTCCCTTTGTGTCCTGTCCTTATCACTCTTTGTCTCTGTTCTCTCTTGGAAAAAACAGCTACTTTATTTTATTTTATTTTATCTATTTGTTTATTTTTGAGAAAGGTCTTGCTGTATAACTCAGGCTGGACTTGAGCTCACTATGTAGCTCAGGCAGGCCTCAAACCCATGGCTATCCTGCCTCAGCCTCCCAAGTACTGTGATTACAGGCATGTGCCACCACACCCACCTAAAATGACCACTTTAAATCAGCCTATGTGCCACTGACCTGCAGGGCCACACCTCTACCTTCCCAGTGTGTCCAGAGTCCAAGGGGAATGTCCTTACCAGACTCCCTGCACCTCACTACTGCCCTATGCCTGCACCAAATCTACAGCTTTTTATACCGTTCTTCTAGCTCTGCCTGCGTAACTCTTTTCCTTCCTCCCTTCTTTCCTCCCTTCCTCCCTTCTTCCCTTCCTCTTCTTCTCTCCCTCCTTCCTTCCCTTCTCTTTCCTTCCTTCCTTCCTTCCTTCCTTCCTTCCTTCCTCCCTCCCTCCCTCCCTCCCTCCCTCCCTCCCTCCCTCCCTTCCTTCCTTCGAGTCTTGCTATACAGGCAAGGCAGGCCTACAACTCACAATCCTCCTGTCTCAGTTTCACAAATACCAAGATTATGGGCATGCACTGCCATACCAGGCTTCAATCACCCTGCAAAGACGGCAAAATATCTCTGTAAAAGCTTTTCCAGTGTCTAAGGGAGATTTTTTAAAAAAGCAATTGTAAAGAAAAAGCAATTGGATTAATAAGTAAATAATATGGATGAGAAAGCTATGTGTGGTGCACACCTTTAAGCATGAAGATCATGAGTTCAAAGCCAGCCTAGACTACATAGAGAGACCCTGTCTCAAAAAATCAAGCTGGGGAGCTGGGCATAGTGGCGCATACCTGTAATACCAGCACTAGGGAGGCTGAGGCAGGAGGATCGTTGCAAGTTCGAGGCCAACCTGGGTTACAAAGTGAGTTCGAGGCCAGCCTGAAGTGCATAGTGAGACTGTCTCAAAAAAAAAATCCCAAAACCAAAGAGGGTAAAAAAGGATGAAGAAGGTATAAAGTGTTAGATGATTGCATTCTAGATCTAAGAGTTTTGAGCTCTCTTGGCTTTTTTCATGGGGTTCAGGAATTGTCCTCATCACTGTCTTAGGCGTCTTCCTGTTACTATAATGAAATACCCAAGGCTGGGTTACTTACAGAGAAACAAGGTTTATTTTGGCTTATGGTTCTGGAGGTCCAGGACGGGGGTAGTGTGGTGACAGCTTCCTTCCCCAGCAGAGTTCCAAGGCAGTGTAGGACAGCCCCTGGCAGGAGACAAGGTGCACTCGTGTGTCCTGGTCTCGTCTCAATTTTTAAAAATTTAATTTATGTATTTGTTTATTTTTGGTGCTGAGGACTAGAACTCAGGATTTGTGTGTGCTAGGCAAGTGGTCTGTCCTGAGCCATACCCCCAGCCCTCTGGTTCTCAAAGCCACCAGGACTAGATCTTGGGGGCTCCTCCCTGACAACCTTACAGAGAAATGGAAGGGCAGAGAAGATGGAGGTTACTAACCAACTTCCTCTTGTGTTTCAGTTTTATGCCTGTGAGATGGTGCTTGAGGAGGAGGGTATCTATGGAGGTGAGAGGAGATGAATGTGAGTGGAAAGGGAAAGAGAGGGAGTGGGAGGACTGACGGCCCGACAGCCACTGTCTCCCCCACCGCTCCTCCTCCTGGTTCCTGTGAGTTGGGGAGGGGCGCCTGGGCTTAGAGCTGCGGACCATGAACTGCTCTGTTCTCATTTTCTGCTCCTCGCCCTGTGCATTCCGCACTCCATTTTCTACACCGCTTCTCCCTGCTGGAAATCCTGCAGTGGCTCAGCATGAAGTCCACATCCTCAGCGTGGCTTCTGAGCGCGTGCTGCCCCTGCAGCTGCATACCGTGATGCTTTTTCCTCACTGCCCCCCACCCCTGGGGCTTTGCACATGCAGTTCCTACTGCTCAGAGTGTTTCCCATGCCACTACTTTGGACCTCCTCAAGTGTCACTCGGGTTCTAAGTTTGTCACTTTTTTTGTGGTACTGGGAATCAAGCCCAGATGTGTTTTACCAGTGACCACACCCCCAGCACTGCAGGCTGGCCTTGGACTTGCAGTGATCCTTTTGCCTCAGTGTCGCAAGTGCAGGGATTACAGGTGTGCGCCACCACGTCTGGCTTATTTATTTTGAGACTGTCTTGCTAGAGTGCCTAGGTGAGACTTGAATTTTTGATCCTCCTGCCTCACCCTCCCCCAGTGCTGGGATTAGCACCACAACCAGCTATTTATGTGTGAGAGTTGCTGTTTTATTTGTTCTAGGGATGGAGCTCAGGACCCATGCATGCTAAACCTGTACTCTAAACTGAGCTTCCCTCCTTGCCCAGGGGTTGTTTTGCTTCTTGGAAGCAGGACTGCAATTAAGTAGCTTGTGACACAATTTGCTGCATCTCCCTACTGCTAGATCATACGTGCCAGGAAACTGAGAGTGGTTGCATTGCTGTCTCCCTGTGCGATGAGTTGCAGTAAATATTTGCCAAGTAGCAAGTGAGCGTGTGAATGCTCATGGTCAGGCCTCTAATAAAGCGCACTCCTTAGCACACTGTGCTGCAGGCTGCCATGTACAGGGTTCATTACCAGACTGATCTCTTTAACAGCAGAGACTGTTTCTTCTTCTCCGAGTCTCCAACACCAAACACAGTACTTGGCATGTGATAGGCACTAAAATGTTTGTTGTATGACTGGCAGACCTGAGAAAGCCTGATATGCCGTGTCCCCACAGATGTGAGCTGTGATGAATGGGCCTTCTCTTTGCTACCTCTTGATGTGGATCTGCTGAGCATGGAGCTGCCAGAATTTTTCAGGGACTACTTTCTGGTAAATACAGAGCCCCTGATCTTGGCATCAAGGAACAGGGACAAATATGTGATCAAGTGGGCTAGAAATACTGATTTAACGTTTGTCCAACGCATATAATTTATTGCAAGTGAGTGGTTTGGTGATTGGTATCTACTGGTTGATATCGATGAGTCTTCCTTTGGGGCCAATACAAACTCTCCCAAGTGTTCGCCAGACTGTTCCCTGCCCTGGGCCTTTGAGGACTGTGCACTGTCTGTGGGCCTTGTTGGATTGACCAATGTCTGTGTGGCCCTGCAGGAAGGAGATCAGCGTTGGATCAACACTGTGGCCCAGGCCTTGCACCTTCTCAGCACTCTCTATGGACCCTTTCCGAACAGCTATGGGCTTGGCAGGTGTGCCAGGGTAAGAACACTTGCAGTCTTTTGTCCCTGGAGCCCGGCTTCTCCCTGTTTTGTACGCAGCAGTGATTATGCATGGGCATCGGTGGTGCACACGAGGTGTGTTCACCTTGCTCCTATGTTCCGGTATAGTCCAGCAACAAGAATTGTGTGGCTGACAGAAAAGCAAGAGCTAGGGCCCTGGGCTGCACCCCTACATCTTCTCCTTTGGGCAGGGTAACTCCTTCATCGGTGTGGGGAGTGGCAGAGAGGGGAGCGGGTGGGAGAATCGGTTCATTTTGGTCATGATCAGCCCCCTTCCTGGGGGCCAGGTAAAGTGCCATATGGAAGGGGTTGGCTTGTGTGGGGAGAGTGCTGCAGTAGGGACCTGGACATAAAATGGAGAATGTTTTGGGCCTTGGCAGATGTCCTATGAATTGTGGCGGAAGCTGGAGGAGGAGGAGGAGAGTGAAACCAAAAGCCGAAGGCCAGAGATCGGACATATCTTTCTGCTGGACAGAGGTCAGTTACCCCAGCGTGCCTCTGTCTGTGGGCCCTGCAAGACAGGGGAGCGTGGAGAGTGAGGTGGTAAAATCAAGCTCTGTAAGTTAGGGTTGTGGGTTTCCACAGTGGCCAGAGCATAGGCACTTGGGCTCTGTGGAAAGGATTTGAGCTGGCATCTAACAAAATGGGTAGGAGGAACCCTCACAGTCTGGACCTTGGTTTCAGACGTGGACTTCGTGACGGCACTTTGTTCCCAAGTAGTGTATGAGGGGCTGGTGGACGACACCTTCCGCATCAAGTGTGGTAAGTGGCCTCATCCTCCACGTCTTGGCAAAGCGGAAGTGGCCATCAGCCTCTGGTGCTTCCTGTAGCGAGGCTGTGCTTGTGGGAGAGACCCTGACTCCGAGTCCATAGCTGGTAATGGGCACATTTCCTGCCGAGAGGAGGCCTCCTTGGACTTCCTAATAGTCCTCCCCTCTGCTCTCAAAGGGAGTGTCGACTTTGGCCCAGAAGTCACATCCTCTGACAGGAGCCTGAAGGTGCTGCTCAATGCCGAGGACAAGGTAAAGGCATGGGCACTAGTGGTGACTTACACAGGGCTGGGCCCAGCTCCAGGAGGAAGGCCGAGTGCTTGGGAACCAGGGTTCCCTGTAAGAGTGTGTCGGTTTTCACTGTCCTGCCATTCTGCTGGTGATGTGGGAAGGGACGGCTTACAGTTCTGACACAGGGAGCCATGTCTGCCTCTCCCCTCACAGGTGTTCAGCGAGATTCGCAATGAGCATTTCTCCAATGTCTTTGGCTTCTTGAGCCAGAAGGCGCGGAACCTGCAGGCCCAGTATGATGTGAGGCCACACCCCCTGCTCCTCTCTGTGGTTTCCTCAGTGGCTCCCCAGGCTGCTGCCCTTGGGCTCCCCTCCTGATATGATGACAGGCCCTGTCTCCTCTCACGGGTGGTAGCCACAGAGAAAGGGTGATGGCTTCTCGTGCGAAGTCGTGGTGTTGACCTCATGGGGATGTCCCCACAGCGCCGGAGAGGCATGGACATCAAGCAGATGAAGAACTTTGTGTCCCAGGAGCTCAAGGGTCTGAAACAGGAGCACCGCCTGCTGAGTCTCCGTAGGTGCCAGCTGGGGGTGGGGGGGGGTGACTGAGCCCCTGGTGGACAATGCTGAGCGTTTTTGCCTCCCGAGAGGAGACCCATGGTTGTTGGTGGGTAGTGGTCTCCTTTGGTCCCAAATGGAAGAAGTGGTTCTGAATTTTGCCTTAAGGTATTCTCCTTCTGGACAGTAAAGAGACATCCTTCTAGAAGTAGGACTGTGTCAGCTCCCCTTTTGTCATATCTGCAGATATTGGGGCCTGTGAATCAATCATGAAGAAGAAAACAAAGCAGGACTTCCAGGAGCTGATCAAGACTGAGCACGGTACCTGCCGCAGCCTGCCTAACTTCTGCTCCTGCTCCCACAGCCTCACCAGCCACCCCCAGATGCTTTCCTGCTCCTCCCAGCTCACACTGACTATATGGGATGATGCTGCTTCTTGTGAGGAGTCCTTGGGTTGAGGAGTCCTGGGGTCCCTCAGTCCACCCCAGCATGGAGAAAGAGATGGGGAGAGAGCTGCCTGTTAGCCTCTGAGCTGACCCCATTAACAGGTGCTCCTTGTCCCCACAGCACTGCTAGAAGGTTTCAACATCCGGGAGAGCACCAGCTACATTGAAGAGCACATAGACCGGCAGGTGAGTGGCCGAGGCCTCGGGGAACAGTGCTGGGAGTGAGGTGGGGCTAAGCCGAAGGAAGAGAACAGCTCTTCTTGACTTTGTCTTCCCGCACAGGTATCACCCATAGAAAGCCTCCGCCTTATGTGCCTCCTGTCCATCACGGAGAATGGTGAGCTCAAAAGGTGGGAGGTGAGGATGACATCTGTGCCTCAGACAGAAGACAGGATTTTAATAGACAGGTCTCATAGCAAACAGGATATTTCCCTGTAGCTTCGTGGTTTCTTCTAGAAAATAAAGGAGCATTTAGCCAAGCATGGTACAGCGTACTTGTGACCCCAGCATTCTTACAGGCTAAGGCAGCAAGATCACAAGTTTGAACCCAGCAAGGGATTTAGCAAGGTTCTGTCTCAAAATAAAAAATAAGACACTTGTGGTGCGCGCCTGTAACCCCAGCGCTCGTGAAGCCCAGGCAGAAGGCTGCTGTGAAATCAAGGCCAGTCTGGGCTACAGAGACCCTGTCTTTAAAAAAAAGGACTAGGGATGTGGCTTGTTCAATGCCCAGGACTAGGGGAAAGGTTCTTGTGCAATTTTTGCTTTGGGTGACTGCCCACCAGGTCATAGGGTAATTAATTGGCCCATCCCTAAGCATCGGGACAGTGCCCATCATGGCTCAGGGCAGCAAAGGTGTGGAGCTGTGTGGCATTTCTCTACAGCTTCAGCTGCCTCCTGTGTAATAAAGTTTCATGATAAAAGTAGTATATTCTAGGAGAAAGGGGCAGCCAACTAACTTCACAAACATTTCCCAAAACCCAGATTCTGCTGCCTTCCACAGCAATTTGTTTTTACAATTGAAATCTTCCAGTTTGGTCAGTGTTCTTTAAGGTTGCTTCCTACCTAGAGAAGTCCTCTGCCTATTCTAAATTCCCTTGACTGTGTTGTAGTTGGAAGTTCTTTTTTTTTTGTAACCTTTTTGAGACAGGGACCCCCCATTGTGGTCCAGACTGCTCCTTAAACTCACTATGTGGCCCAGGCTGGCTTCAAACTCACAGTAGTCCTCCTGCCTCAGCTTCCCAAGTGGCAAGTGCTGGGATTATAGTCGTGCACCACCATGTCTGGCTGGAAGTCCGTTTCTCTCTGGAGGCCATTTGACCAAGACCATACTTGGAAGCCATTTGACACTTCCTATTTCTCAGAAGCTGTAAAGCAGTTCCCAGAACTGCCTCGTAGCTGGAAAGACACAGAAGAAACCCCATTTTCTTCCCCTGCCACCTCCCCAGCCACAGCTTGATCAGTAGCAGTCCAGTGTTCTTTCCTCACCACCTCAGAATGGAACTCAGTGGCCGGCCTTTATCTTTAATAAGCAAGCTTAAATTCAACACTCTGTTCAGAATCACCTGCACCCTATGCAGGACTAACACACACTGAACCCTTCCTACAGTGCTTTGGCTGTGTGTTTTAAGAACCTCAGCAGGCCTCTTACACACCCATCTTAATTTTCTCTTCTTTAGGTTTGATCTCCAAGGATTACCGATCCCTGAAAACACAGTACCTGCAGGTGAGGCCTGGAGAAGTTGTTCTTAAGGGAACTCTCTGGTGGGGGAGTTTGGAGCAGTTTCAGCGCAGGAGAAATGGCCCTTGTCCTCCCTGGCCCCATCCTGTTTCCATCCTAGCCCTCTTCTAGTGGTGCTAGCACACTCTGCCTCTCTTATGGTGGGTGACCTGGGTCAAGAGAATTTGAACAGTTCAGCTGCTAAATCCAGCGAGTTTTTCTGCCTAGGAATCTCCTCACTTCAGCACTCTGTGAGGCCCTGATTTAATTTGTCTTCCTGATCTTTTTCATGTCTTACTTCATCTGTGAACCTTCCTTACCACCTTTCCATCACAGACTCCTCTGTCCTGTAAGAGTTTCAAGCTGGATTTTATTCATCTTTGTTTGGTGTTGGGTTATTCCTTTTCTATTCTGTGTGTGTGTGTGTGTGTGTGTGTGTGTGTGTGTGTGTGTGTTTGGAGACAGTCTCACTATATAGTCCATGTTGGCCTTGAATTCACTATGTAGTCCAGGCTGACCTTAAACCTGTGATCCTCCTGCCTCAGCCTCCCACATGCTGGGATTATAGGCTTGCACCACTGTGCCTGGCTTGGTGTTGGGTTACCTCTGATGTGAAAGTCCTGCATATAGCAAAGTCTAAGCTCCTACAGGGCAGGGGTTTCAGAATAGGCTGTGAGTTCCTTCCCCGCTCACCTCTGCATCATCTAGCAGGACCAGACTCTCACCGGACACTCATAAATAGCTGATTGCATTTCCTTTAGAGCTATGGTCCTGAGCACCTGCTGACCTTCTCTAATCTGCGGCGAGCAGGGCTCCTTACAGAGCAGGCCCCTGGGGACACACTCACAGCAGTGGAGAGTAAAGTGAGCAAGCTGGTGACCGACAAGGCTGCAGGTGAGTAGGGCGCATGGGTGCGCAGGCAGTTGTTCCCTCTCCTCCAGCTCCACAGAGCCCTGGGCAGAAGAGGCGGGGGTGTGTGTATGTGATCCCTTCCTGTTGTGTCATCAACACTGCTGCTTCCACCCGGAAGAGCAGTTTCCATGTACTGGACACTTACCCTGTACTGTGCTGTTGTGGGTAATTTCTCATTTAATCCTCAAAAAGACTGAGTTATGTTTTCTTTCCACCATTTTATAGCTGAGGAAACTGAGGCTTAGAGAAATTAAGAGCCTTCTCTAAGGTCCTGTGGGTAGTAGGTCAGGTTGGTAGGGTTCCAAAACTCTGACACTTAACCCATACACTGGGGTCACTTCGGGGACTGCACATAATAGGCGGGTCTGGGCTGGAGGGGGAAGAAGACAGAGGGTGGGGAGCGGCGTGCCAGGAGCGTCTGGGTCGGCTCCAGGGGAGTGTGGTGAACCGTTGCAAGGGTCTCTTCAGACATGTTGGTCCTGGCATGTCCTGAATGGCGACCCCTGTGCATTGGGGCAGGGTCACAACTCCCAGAATCTTTGATGGAACGTAGCAGTTTTCCTCCCCAGGGAAGATTACTGATGCCTTCAGTTCTCTGGCCAAGAGGAGCAATTTTCGTGCTATCAGCAAAAAGCTGAATTTGGTATGTGGACCATGGCTGGACAGGGAGGCCTCGGGTTATTCCTCTGTGGGGTACTTTGAACCCATAAGAACTGTTTTACTCTCAGTTTTAGGAAGATCCCTTGGCACCCTTGTAGGCATGAGCTTAATTTGAGACAAGACAGAAAGAGAGACTTGTTTCATTAACAAGCACGTGCCGGTGAACACTGGGAAGCATGAGTCCTTGTGCTCCCCCGCAAGGGGCTAGAGGGAAGGGCTGGGAAAGGGGTCCCAGTCTGCCAACCCTTTCACAGGCAGCAAGGGAAGACTGGCAGAGAACAGGCAGGTGCTGAACAAAAGTAGTCATCTTGGCGGTGGATTCCTCGTGTAGGGGCTATTGCTGGTTCTCCTTGATGGGAAATCGGAACTGTGTGTGGGACATACTGCTCTTACCTGATCTGTGGAGGGTCACCGCTGAGTTCTCACTTGCCTGGCGTGGCACCTCTGTCCTAGATCCCCCGTGTGGATGGAGAGTATGACCTGAAAGTGCCCCGTGACATGGCGTACGTCTTTAGTGGTGCTTATGTGCCCCTGAGCTGCCGGATCGTCGAGCAGGTGCGAACAACCACGCCTGCCCCTGTCCTCCTGTTCTCTGCTTTCCCATGCTCCTTGGCTCGCCCCAGCTCTTGAATGCTTTAACTAGCAGGAAACGCGACAGCCTGGCTGCTGTGCCCTCCTTTCTTATGATACCCGGTGCCCCTGTGGACTTGCAAGCAGTGTTTGCATCTCCCCAGGTGCTGGAGCGGCGGAGCTGGCAGGGCCTCGAGGAGGTGGTGCGGCTGCTCAACTGCAGCGAGTGCTCGTTTACAGGTGTGTGGCCTGGCAGGCGGGCGGGGGTGTCAGTGCTGCCCAATTCTCACAAGGCTCTAAGGTGACTGATCCTCAGACATGACCAAGGAAGACAGGGCTTCCAGCGAGTTCCTGCGCCTCATCTTGGTGGTGTTCCTGGGGGGTTGCACGTTCTCGGAAATCTCGGCCCTGCGGTTCCTGGGCAGAGAGAAAGGTAAGTGAACAGAGGGTGAGGAGAGGCCTGCGAGGGTTCTGGGGCCCTATGGGGGAAGGCCTTTCTCCGGGCCTGGTGCTACTTGCCACGGGCCTGTGGCTGCCCATCCCGCTGCCTTGGCAAGTGTGTGGTGCCCAGGAGCCTAGTCCTGGTGTCTCTGTGTGCACACTGGTTCTTTCATCCAGCGGAACTGGGGACTCGGGGGCTCAGTGGCCCGCTCTTAGTCACTCCTGCTGGTGCTCTTGGCTCCTTAGGGTACAGGTTCATTTTTCTGACGACAGCTGTCACGAACAGTGCTCGCCTGATGGAGGCCATGAGTGAGGTCAAAGCCTGAGTGTTCCCCGCCAGCGATCACGGCTCCCTGAGTTCCCCCGGGCAGGTGTGCAGCACCCAGCTGCTGACACCACTCCCTGCTCAGAGCTGGGGAGCCTGGGACTTACCCAGGACTCTGAGAACACGTCTAAAGGAGCGCTCATGTCCTGTCTCTGGAGTGGTCCTTGCGTTTGTTCATGAAGTACTGTGTGGCCCATGCTGCTGGGATATGTGGGAAAGAGGTATCCTTTGCTAAATCCCATTTGAATATCACTGTAAATAAAGTCTCTGTAAATAAAGCCTTATAGTTCTGGATCTGTGCTGCTGCTTCTGTTAGTGACTGCGCAGTGAGGCCAGTCAGGGCCTCAAATGCTGACTCCAAGAGAGCTCCGAGCCTACTCCATTTTTCCTTACACGTCTCTCATGGCTCTGTGCCAGAGCTTCCTCAGCCCTAAAATAAGGAAGGTGGATTAGATGGTTAGCAAAGAGCTTTTTTTGCTTGTTTTTCCCAGTACAAAGGATTGAACCCATGGCCTTTACTCTGAGCTACATGTCCAGCCCTTTTTTATTTTTTATTTTGAGATAAGGTCTTGCTAAGTTACCCAGGCTGGGCTTAAACTTGGGATCCTCCTGCCTCAGCCTCCCAGATGCTGGGATTACAGGCATGGACCACTATTCCTGGCTCTTTCTTGTGTTAATCTTTTAAAAATTGCATACATTAGTGGTCTCTTTTTAGACTTTTTCTAACTTGATCTCACTGATGACCATGTTTTCTTTCTTGATTCTCTTGTTCAGCTCCCGGGACCTTCATTTTTGTTCACCTGCAGTCTTTGGGTTGTCGCTTCTAGATCTCTAGCTTCCATCTCCCTCCTGAGCTTCACATGAGGCTTTCCTACCTGGTCATTCCACAAATTCAGCATGTCTAAAATTAAGTCACAACCAGGTGTGGTGGTACACACCTGTAATCCCAACACTTGGGAGGATGAGGCAGGAGGATCTCTATGAGTTCAAGGCTAGCCTGGGCTACATAGTGAGTTTAAGACCGGCCTGAATTATAAAGCGAAACTAACTCAAAAAGGAAAAATAAAGTTAACTCATTTTGAATCCCTATGTTTGTACCTCTTCATTATTTCCTTGATTGACATTTTCATCTACCCAAATTTTGTTCCTATAAGAAACAGCACTGACCTCAGATTTATCCCTTTTATCCCATATTTAGCTGGTCATCTTGTCCTGTTGGTTCTTATTTTGAAACCTCTGTAGATCCTCCTCTCCATCCTCATGTCTTTGTCTCTTGTGTGGGTTTTTGCAATGCCCTGTGTCCATCTGTCCCTCACCCCACAGTGCTACCACTTACCAGGAGAAAGAGAGAAAATCAAAACCTGAGTGACTGCATTCTTTCCACAGATGAATGATAATGCTGTATCAGAATATATTCCAAGGAGAAAGCAAGCCTCATGTTCTGTTGGGCTAGTGCACAGGACTGACGATACTCCTGACAGTTCTGTCAGTCTACAGAAGGAACACGTGGCATTAGAAAGACCTGTGTCAAGTAAAAAGGCAGTCAGTGCGTGTGCACATGCTCAGAAGGACACTCAGCACGGCCCTCTAACAGGGTCACAGGGCTCTTCCCTGCTGACCATATGCTGTGGAGGGCAAGGATGGGAGCTTCAGAACTACAATGTTGAAAGACCTGAGAGGGCCAGGACACAGCTCAGTGGCACAGCGCCTGCCTGGCAAGGGCAGGGTCCTGAGTGTGATTCCTAGTATCAAAAACATAAAAAAAAATTCCCTCGATTCCTAGTGCCAAAAAAACAACACAAAAATCCTTCTCTAATTTTGGGTACTAGGAATCGAACTCAGGACCTTGCACTTGGCAGGCAGGCACTGTGCCGCTGAGCTGTATCCCAGCCCCCAAGAAATCGTTTTTTAAAAAGAAAAAAAAAAAAATGTGAGAGCAGAATTTTCTTAGCCATGGAATCTTCATAGCACAGGTACTGGGAACACTTCTGAACACACACGTTTCTGAAACTTTCTGAAAAATTCTTAAATTAGTCTATGACCATACCACCTTGAAAACACCTAATCTCATCTGAAAACAAGTTAATCAAGAATGCAAGCACCAGGGACGAAGCTCAGTGGCACAAGGGCCTGCCTGGCAGGTGTAGAGTCCTGAGTTCAATTCCAGTTACCAAGAAAAAAAAAAGTGTAAACAGCCAGGCACACACCTGTAATTCCGGCACTTGGGAGGCTGATGCAGGAGGATTACCACAAATGTGAGGTGGGCCTGGGCTATGTAGCAAGGCCCTGTCTCAAAAACCCCAACAAAAATAAATTTCAGAAATGGTTCCTGTATTGGTGTGAAACTGCTGACAAGAGGCACTGGAAGCACCAATGAAGCTTTTTGAAAGAAAGTCTTGACTGGAGGGGAAACCAAGCAGCTTTACCTTTGGGGAAAGGCAGGTAATGAGAATTCACAGAAGTCACTGTTGGAGGGCCCATGAAAGTGCAAGTGCAGGCGCTCACCGAACAAGCGCTAACCAAAGAAGTGCCATTTTCCTCCTTCTAAAGGATGAAGTTTAAAAGTACAGTGTAGTATTCAGCACTGCTGAGGGTAAGTGGAAGGGCCCAGGAGGCTCAGTCAGCATCAAACTAATACTGTACAACCTCGTTTAAAATGGAGCATCAGTACTGAGTGTGTTGGTGTAGGCCTGTAATCCCAGCACTCAGGAGGCTGAGGCAGGAGGATTGTTGCAAGTTTGAGACCAGCCTGGGCTACAAAGTGAGCTCAAGGCCAGCCTGAACTGCAAAGCGAGACCCTGTCTCAAAAAGACAATAAATAAAAAATTTAAAAAACCAACTAAAAGGGAGCATCATACTTGTAGGAATCAGTCACAAAAAATAATGCAAGATGCAAAGATGCATCAACGAAAAGTCCAGTGTTAAAAAATTATCTGAATATCAAGAGAAATAATTGAGTTATGATATAACTATGCCAGGAATTACACAATCCTGAATCATAACGGGAAAATGTGGTATGTGTGCATTTAGGGATATTAGTAACGTTCAGACAGAAAAGGATACCAATGTACTTTGAAGTCCATTTCAAATTTTAAAGTTTTCATGTAACAAACTCATGTAAGTCGGAAAGGATGCCCAGGTGATCTGTTTATTCACCGATCATGTGACTTGGGCCGGCCACTCAAGTCTTTTTGAGAATTTTTCTCCTCTGTGAAATGGCGACAATACCTAACAGGTTTGTCGTGATTAACGGCTTTATCAAGAGCGGTATCGGGCCCCGAGGTTCCTCCCCTGCCCCTTTGGTGTACGGTTTCCTACATCTGGGGAATATTCGCACCGACGGTCATTTCCTAGTTTCTCTGAATCTAGAAGATTGAGGAAAACCAGTTCACACGACCTGTGAACACTGAGATCGGCGCAGCGGGCCTACGCCACACTGACGCGGACTGGGCGGGGCGGGGGCGGGGCTTCGCTGCGAGCGCCCTGACGCAGCGCCAATAGCGGAGCAGCTCGCCTCCGGGCTTGTTTTGAAATTCCGCGGCGGCCCAACGGCTCGCGGAGCGGCTAGGTGGAGCCGGATAGTCAGCGCTTGCGGGTGGTGGCTGCGCTCAGACCCGCGTGGAGGAGCTCGGGGGTCGCGACTCCCAGCTGAGTGAGTGGGGCGTCTGCCATGAGGAGAAGGTAGGGTCGCCGGGAAGTGGGAGGGCCGCGGGAGGGAGCGGCGCCCATTACCGACACGGGGTCCGAGGGCCCCCAGCGGCGGGGCCCAGGGCTCGCGGCAGCCCTCGCCTAGGGAGGCCGGGGCTGCGCGAGTGCCCTCGGGTGCGGCGCCGGACGGGGCGGGGCGGGACGCGGCTTCCCGCAGGTCCGGCGCTCGGGTGGGGACGGGGACGCGGGGTCTGCGGGGCCGGCGCGGGCGGGACGCCCGTCAGGTGCAGCCTCTTGGCGCCGAGGCGCCCGAGCCCGGCTGTCTCTGCGTAAAGCGGGCAGCGTCAAGTCAGCGGCCTCGCTGTACTTCTGGCCCGCGGCGCCGCCGCGCTGCGAAGCCCGGGGCAAAGGCTCCCACCTCGCGCGGCGGACACTCCCAGGAGGACGTCGCGCTCCCGGCGCCCCAGGAGGGCGTGGCCGCCTGCAGTCGGCCGCGACGCGCCCGGCGAGGGGCCGAACGCCCGGGTTCTGGTGTCTAAAAATGACATCCGCGCGAGGCCTTGCCTGTTGTGCCGTGCACTTGTGTCTAAAGCTAGTGGGTGAAGCGTCTGGTCACCCCGTATGGAACCACACTGAGTACTTCTTAGTTCAGTGGTCAGACTGATCCCGCCAGGACCTCAGCTTAGTAAGAGTCTTGGTTCCATGATTATGAAGAAATTCTTAAAAAGTAATAATAATCGCCTCGGGAGAATGGGTACAAATCATTAATGCCGCTGCAAAAACAAACTCAGCACTGTGTCAGGTTATGGACTGCAAGTAACCTTCCCTGAAGGACGTTTAAGCTGCTGTGGGTTTCAACTAATGACACATTCTAAGGTCAGTAAAATTATAAGCGGCATTAAAGAACTCTACTCGAGAGGCCTTCGCGGGTTGTTCGGTCATCTGTTTTCCAGCGGGTGGAGGGAGGGAGGAGGGAGGGAGGAGTTACTCTGGAACTCTGCTTCCAAACCGAGAGATGCGATTATGCTTTGAAATAGCAAGCGGCGTTACTACCTCAAAACTTGGCTCTCGAGTACACCTGAATTTCAGTTATTCATATTTAGAAAAGATATGAAAAATAGCACTGAGAAACATAGCAGCTGTCAGCCTGGTCACTGGGGGGAAATGGTTGATGGATCTCAGACAGGCTGTGCAGAGAGGCTGAGAAAGCGCCTCCCTGGAGGCTGTCGGCTGAGAATGGAGCTAAAGGAGCGGGGATCAGCGCAGGCTACCCCCAGGTAGGAAGTCACTACAGTCTAGAGACTGGAAAAACTGACTTTCCACGTTTGTATCCTTGGGTAGTATTCTTGCTTGCATTCTCAGTTACTCAGTGATGTATTCTAAGGAAAAAACCCTCAGATTTGCTCCCTAAAGGGAATTACTTGCAACCATTTAGCAAGGCAGTGTGTAACTGGACCATAATAATTATTGTGCACAATGAGTACTTAGTTATCTTAAGATTGTACAACTTTTATGTCCCTCTTTTCTCTCCTCTCCTTTCCCCTTCCTCCTCTCCTGGACATTGAGCCCAGGACCTCAAACTGAGCTATGTTCCCATTCCATTATATATATATATATATATATTTTTTTTTCATTTTATATTATTTTAAACTTTTGAGACAAAGTCTTGCTAAATTGCCCAAGCTGTCCTTGAATTTGCGGTCCTACTGCCTAAGCCCTGGAGTAATGAGATTTACCCTTCTGCCCTACCAAGCCCAGTGTATACAACTTTTTTTTTCTTTTTTTTTTTTGAGACAGTCTTACTAGGTAGTTCAGGCTGGTCTCCAACTTGGTGGAATCCTCGTGCCTCAGCCTTCCAAGTGCTAGGATTACAGAAGTGCTCCACCATGCCTAGCTATACAACTTTTTTAAATTGTCATTTTATTCTTTCAAAAGTACTTTTTGTTTTTTGAGGGTTTTTTTGAGACAGGGTCTCACTATGTGGTTCAGGCTGGCCTTTCACTACACAGCCCAGGCTGGCCTCAAACTCACTGTGACCCTCCTGCCTCAGCCTCCCAAGTGCTGGGATTACAGACTAATGCCCCGTGCCCAGCCTCACCAGCAAACTCTTTATATCAAATAACAAGGGAGTAACAATAGCTAATAGCTGTCTATCATTATCTTCATTATCTCATCAGAGTACAAGACATAAACCAAAAAGATTCCTACAAAAAAGAGTTTCTTTCCTTCCTTCCTTCCTTCCTTCCTTCCTTCCTTCCTCCCTCCCTCCCTCCCTCCCTCCCTCCCTCCCTCCTTCCTTCCTTCCTTCCTTCCTTCCTTCGTCTTTTTGAGACAGGGTCTCGCTGTGCAGTTCAGGCCAGCCTTGAATTCACTTTGTAGTCCAGGTAGCGATCCTCCTGCCTCAGCCTCCCAAGTGCTGGGACTGCAGGTGTGCACCACCACGCCCGGCTCCTTTTTTTTTTATGCTGCCATTGGTAGAATTATCGGGAAGGTGCAGATGCTGTTACCCTGAAGGCTTTTCCTCAACGAGATGTGGTGCTGAATTTTGCTCTGATAGTCTGGCATTTAGGGGAGAAGGGGAGTGGTTAAAGGTAAATTAAGTTTAATGCTTGTTTTCAATTTTTTTTTAACCATAAGACCACTGAGAAAGCTGGTCTATTTAGTTCCTAAAAATACTGTACTGCGTTTAGTCCTGAGGCAGTGGTTAATGTAACAGACAAAATTTTTTTGCTTTTTAGTGAGGTGCTGGCAGAAGAGTCCATAGTATGTCTCCAGAAAGCTCTAAACCACCTTCGGGAAATATGGGAGTCAATTGGAATTCCAGAGGACCAGCGCTTACAGAGAACCCAGGTTGTGAGGAAACACATCGAGGTGAGTTGAGCAGTTCTGGGCTCTGCAGTGGGTGGGTAGCAGTGTTGTGTCTGGAGGTAGTGGCCGCAGTGACGTTGATCACCCATACTAGGACATCATACATTCTTTTTGTTTTTAAGTTCTTTCTTGAAGTTTTGAATTATGAGGGTTTTAGTGTTGATATTGTCATTTTGTAAATGTGAAATGCAGTTGTATACAGTTATAGGCTATGTAGCTACCGCTCCCATTGATCAGCTAGGAGTGGATTGTGGGTTACTAGATTTTTATTGGTAAAGTGATGTTCTTAGGGTTACTAGGGTGTTTGTTTTGCAGGGAGGTTGAGACAGAGTCTGCCTATGTAGTTTAGGCTGGCCTTAAATTCAACTGTGCAACACAGGCTGGCCTGGAACACATGGGGATGCTCCTGCCTCAGCCTCCTGAGTGCTGGTTTGACAGGCATGTGCCACCACACCCAGTTTAGATTGTTGCTTTTATATGAGCTACACATACCACTCTGTAGCCAACCCAAAGCAAGCTTTCCAAACATTTACACATCACACAGTAGTACCCTGGTACCTAGAGCAGTCAGATTCAAAGACATAGAAAGCAGAGTGGAGGCTGGCCTTGAACTCGCAACCATCGGTTGGTTAGTGGGAATTTTTTTGTGTGTGCGTGGTACCAGGAATTGAACTCGGGACCTTGCACTTGCCAAGGAGGTACTTGCACCACTGAACTATATCCCTGGCCCTAGCTTAGTGAGAATTTAACCAATGGCCTACACGCTGAGCTAGGAACCAAGCCAGCCATTTTAACTCTTTTTTTTTTAATTTTCTATTATTTACATGATGAATATGAATGTTCCTATGAACATTATTTTGAGACGAGGTCTTGCTAAGTTGGTCAGTATCCTGGGCTGTGCTAGAACTTGCCATCTCCTTGCCTCAGCCTCCCAGAGTGTGGGGATCACCAGGCGGGTATGTGTGTGTGTGAGAGGGGTATGGTGTGTCACAGGGCTGGGAACTTCTCAGACTTCTCAAACGATGACGGAATGTGGGTCCTGTCAGTCACTCACTTCCCGATGTTTGTTCAGAACACTGTAGGCTTGTGGGGGTGGAGCCTTCTTTGGGGCCTGCGGAGTGCTGTAGGCTCAGGCTTGTCTAGCCACTGCCATGTTTCCTGTGATTTCAGGATCTCCTCTGTCTCTGGTTCCCGAGGAAGGTGGGGTGCAGATGTGTGGGGCGCAGGGCAGTTTTATAGGATTCACATCCATGTGTGGCAGGGTGCAGGGGGCAGGGTGGGGGTCTGCTGTGTGCACCCGCCTGTGCATCATGTGAGCGTATGCGTGGGTCTCTGCAAGCGCTGGCCTGCATGGTGCTGGGAGTGGAGGTGGGGGTGGGTGTTGTCTTTTCTTTCTGCTCAGTTTTGCTGTGTGCCTAAATGTGTTGTAACAAATTGATACATAAGTACTTACAACAGAGAGGCAGGGAGCCAGGGAGGGAGCGGGAAAAGAAAGCATGGTGGTTACTATTTTCTCCAGGGCCCCAAACCCATGCCCTGTTTCCTGTCCCATAGAATCTCCTGAGTATGATGATTGCTGAAGAAGAGAGCCTGAAGGAAAGGCTCATCAAAAGCATATCCATCTGCCAAGAAGAGCTGAACACCCTGTGCAGTGAGTTACACTTGGAACCATTTCAGGTGCGTACTGCAGACCTCTAGGGGGTCCGGCTCAGGTCTGAGACTGAAGAGGAAGCCTAGCATGAGGCAGCTGCACGTGGAAGGCTTCCTGGTAGGGTATGTTGGATGTGAGAAACGGGGGTGGGGGGTGGCTGCTTAATTCTGACAAAGTAATTTTTGTGTACATGGAGAATTGCCCAGTTCAGGGGTGAAGCAGCCGATAGGTGATGAAAACCAAGTTGGGTTTTGCATTATTACTTTTTTAAAAAATAAACTCTTATGAAAAGATAGGCACACATGGCAGTGCAGTTTCTTTGAAAGAAAATGAAAAGTGGGTACTTAGGAAGCAAAAAACGTAACTAGTGATATAAGGCAAAGTTTCCCCAAACCTGGCTTTTGTAAGCCTTGAAGCAACTAAAATAGCCACTTTATAAGACATGTCTCACAGTGAGTGTCAGGAGAGCACCGTCCAGTTGAGAGCGGGCCAGGGTTATTTGTAGGTAGCTGAGGGCTTGCTGTCTAGTGCAAGTTAATAGAGCTCGGGGACCTAGATAGTGAGATTTTTAAAGAAATTTTTTTGGAGACAGGATCTCATTTTGTAGTGCTGGCTGGCCTTGAACTCACATATATAGCCCAGGCTGGCCTCAGACTCATAGCGATCTTCTTACCTCAGCCTCCTAAGTGCTGGGATTACAGGTGTGTGCCACCACCCTTAGCTAGTCAAATGTAAAGAGACAAATAATAGAATGGCTGAGAGTAGTGAAAAATTGGGACTTACTGTTAAATACAGGGTTTATTTTATAAGATGAAATGAGTTCTGGAGAACAGTGGTGATGCTTGCACAACATTAGCTACAGATGTTTCTCAGTTTACTGGGTTAGCTCCCAGTAAACCCACTGTAAGTTCAGAGATCCCTCAACTATCACAGGAGTTACGTTCCAGAGACCCCTGCAATAGGTGAAAATCCAGCAGCATTATATTTACTAGCAGCATTATATTTATTACTTATATATATTTTAAGGCTTTATAAACCCTTCCCACACTCTTATAAACCTTTCCCACTGTCTTATTAAACTTTTCCACATTCTTATGAATGCTTTATATGCTCTTAAACATTTTCTACACTCTTAAACCTACGTAATTTTAACAATGTGAAATTCTATATGGGTGCTCGCCAGTCAACTACAAGTTGAATGATGATCATGGATTATGTAGCTGTACAGTACTGATGGCCATGAAGGTGATGATGAGATGAATGTACCGCACAGCCAAGAAGAGCAAGGAGAGAGGCTGAATGTATGGGCACGGTGAGGGAGAGCAAACAGAACAGTGGTATGGTCACTGAGCCAATCAGAGCCCTAGATACAGAACATAGTGCTGTAGTTGGTTGCCTTCCATTCCATCAACCAATAGTGTGCCACGTACAATCTCACATTGGCAAACTTGTGCAAGTGGTAGGGACGAACTGCATTTCCATTGTGTACAGTACGGTATTCATTTGCTGATGAAATATATACTGTATTTTATTTCAATTTAATATTCTTTTAATATGTTTGAATTAACATTTTTTTATATGTTTTTGTTTTTTGAGACGGTCTCACTATGAAGTTCAGGCTGGCCTTGAGCTTACTTTGTAGCCCAGGTTGGTCTCAAACTTGCAATGATCCTCCTGCCTCAGCCTCCCAAGTGCTGGGATTACAGGTGTGCGCCACCATGCCTGGCCCACATATTTTATATTTTTACAGTTTTAAAAATTTTAGGCAAAAATAATTAAAATCATCAATGTTATATAAATACCTATATACCAGAAAATCCCATGATATAGCAAAAACTCCGTGATACAGAATTAGATTAAAAAAAAAAAAAACTTGCAATACAGTGATGCCACAATAAATGAACCACAATATGGCGGGGGACAACTGTACACAAAAATGTATGCGACACACCTCACCTATGCAGTATCCTGGCCTAGGCTTCACTTTCCTTACGTTGGCAAACAGCACTCATATGGGTGGTTGGAATACAGAGTCCACTGAACACTTACTGCTTTTACTCTATTGCAGTTGTTAAGTTGGGGACCATCTGTACCTAAACACCACTGAACTGGGTACTTAAAAAAAACGACTAAGATGGTAAAGCTTGTCGTATTATTTTACCACAATTTCTAAAATGTTAGAAAAAGTGTCCTGGTATTACTCATCTTTTCCTATTGGGAACCATGTTCTTTGGCCATGAGCTGACTTACTTGTAAAGTTAACTGCAAGTCTGTCCTCCTGGCTCCCTCTCATATTCCTTTACCCTCTGAAGGAAGCACTTGGAACATTGTCACAGTGGTGTATTACCCTACACAGGAAGAAGGAGAAACAACCATCCTGCAACTAGAAAAAGATTTGCGGACTCAGGTGGAATTAATGCGAAAACAGAAAAAGGAGAGAAAACAGGAACTAAAGGTGCTTCAAGAACAAGACCGAGAGCTCTGTGAAGTTCTTTGCACGCCCCAGTATGATATTGACAGCGCCTGTGTTCCCAGTTTAGATGATTTAAACCAGTTCAGACAACACTTGGCAACTCTCAGGGAAAAAAAGGTATGCTGCCTGCATTCGTACCTCCTCAGAGTCTGTTTGACCTTCCTCTAGGTATTTTCAATAGTTTTTTTTTTTTTTGTAGGCATCTAGGCGTGAGGAGTTTCTCAACCTGAAGAGACAGATCATACTGTGTATGGAGGAACTGGATCATACTCCTGACACAAGCTTTGAGAGAGATGTGGTGTGTGAGGATGAAGATGCCTTTTGTTTGTCTTTGGAGAATATTACAACACTACAAAAGCTGCTACGGCAGGTAATGCCTTCTTAAGGCCTAGGATCTCAATAGAATGCAGTGTTTTGAAAAACTGACAAGGTTTTCTTTAGTCTTTAAGAAGGAGCCAGTGAAAGTTGAGAGTGAGGCAGAAGCCCAGTCTGGTGGTACACACCTATAATCCCCAAACTCAGGAGGCTAAGGCAGGAGGATCACTGCAGGTTTGAGGCCAAGCTGAACTACACAGTGAGACCTTGTCTCAAACCAAAAAAAAGCATGAGGAAGGATGAAGATAATAATACATGACAGACAACCTTTTTGTCCTGGTGCTGGGGAGTGAACCCTGGGTCTTAAATCCAGTGTCTCATGGATGCCAGACAGGTGCTCTGCTGCTGAGCTGTATGCCCAACCCTGCTTTTTTTTCATAACCTTATATGTAAATAAGAAAATATTGTTAAAAAAAAAAAAGGAAATTGAAACTTTAGATGAAATAACATTAGACATTTGAATTAGCTTAGTCTGTTTTTTTCTTCTTTTTGAGACAGGGTGTCATTATGCAGTTCAGGCTGGGCCTCAACATACTTTGTAACCCAGACTGGCCTCAAACTTGTAGTGATTCTCCTGCCTCAGCCTCCCAACTGCTAGGATTATAGGTGTGTGCCACTATGCCTGGCCTGGCCTAGTTTTTAATTGGAAAAAATACTTCAAAGTTTGAATCCTGTTCCTAAGGTCTGAAATCTGTAATGATTGCCTTACAACTTGTGTTTAGAAGGCATAAAAGAACATATCTTGGAAATCTCTCCTGAAAATGGTTCTCTGGGTAGATCTAGACATTTCTTGCTATGAGGCCGAGGACCAACCTTCTCTGTGCTACTATTTTGCTATAACCATTGCCTTTCCTTTCATAGCTGGAACTGAGAAAATCACAAAATGAAGCAGTATGTGAGGGGCTGCGTGCTCAGATCCGAGAGCTCTGGGACAGGCTGCAAATACCTGAAGAAGAGAGAGAAGGTGTGGCCATGAGTCAAACTGTGTCAAACGCCAAAGTCAGGAGAGCGGTAAGAAACCCAGTGGGTGCTGGGTCAGCAATGTTGCATGAGTATTTCTAGGTCCAGTCTGATGTCTTTACCAGCTTCTTCCATGGGTCTGCCTATTCTTAAAGGTGCGCATCAGAGCCAGGTGTGGTGGGACCTGTCATCCCTGTACTCTGGGAGGCTGAGGCAGGAGGAGTGTAAGCTCAAGTCCAGCCTGGGCAATTTATCCACTTAGTCAAACTGTCTCAAAAAGGGGAGAAGGGTTGGAGATTGCGGAAAGATCCCCAGTGGAAAGGCCCTGAGTTCAATTCCTAGTACCACAGAAAGAAAAAAACACCAGTCAGGCATGGTTGGCTCATGCCGATAATCCCAGCTATTCAGGAGGCTAAGGGAAGAGGATCATAAGTTTGAGCCTGGCCCGGGCAACTTAGTGACGTTGAGAAGCTCTGTCTCAAAATAGAGAAGCTGGGCATGATGGCACACACCTGTAATCCTAGCACTCAGGGGTCGCCACAAGTTCAAGGCCAGCTTGGGCTACCTGAACTATAGAGTGAGACCCTGTGTCAACTCCCCCACCCGCCCCCCAAAAAAAAATTAAAAAGAAGACTGGGGATGTAGCTCAACACAAAGGTCCTGGGTTTAATCCCCAGTACTACCCCCAAAATACATATAATAACCACCTCTAAATGTCTTTTTCTTTTAGCTACAATTAGAAGCAGATCGACTGGAAGAATTGAAAATGCAAAACATGAAGCAAGTGATTGAGGCAATTCGAATAGAGCTGACTGAGTACTGGGACCGATGTTTTTATAGCCAGGAGCAGAGACAAGCTTTTGCTCCCTACTATGCTGGTTAGTACGGAAGCAGTGGTCTTCATGTGGTCAGCTCCCAGGTATTTGGAAGCCTGGGGACTCAGTACGAAGTTCTGAATTTCCCCTTAGGAATAAATTCAGCCAACAAAGACACTGTCACAACCCTTATAATGCATATACCTTAGGTTTGAGTCCAAAGGAGTCTGACTTCTTGAGCCCACTGGAATTCTAGGCTGGCCTGAACAGAAAGATGAAGTTATCCTAACGGAAGTCTAAAATCAGTGAATATTTTTAGACATTTCCCATAATCCAACCTCTGTTGGCTGGGCAAAGCTAAAAGGAAGGATATAAAAGAAACCTAAGACAGGCAAGAAATGGCACAGATCTTGGGAAACATTTCTTTAATCTAAGCCCTAGTCCCTTAGTCCCCTTGGCTGATCTTGATAAGCCTGGCTTTTATTTTTCATTACCCAGAGTGCATAAGCATTCATGTATCATTTTATTATAAGGAAGAACAATCTTTTCTCCCCTTTAGGGGGTGTAGTCTTACTAAATGGGGATACTAAACATGAGAGGATGTTCTCTGGAACAGCTGGGCCTATGTGTTACAGAGGACTACACAGAAAGCCTGCTGCAGCTGCACGATGCTGAGATTGTACAGTTAAAAAACTACTATCAAGTTCACAAGGAGCTCTTTGAAGGAGTCCGGAAGTGGGAAGAGAACTGGAAGCTTTTCTTAGAATTTGAGGTATTTCCCTAGCATTTGTATATTTTCTGTAGAGTAAAAAGAAATGTTAAAAACCATGCTCCTGTGTAGAGTTGGAGTTCTTTTCTTTATTGTTCACCAGGCTCTATCCTGCTATTCTGTCTCTATCAGTCAAATCTCTGTGCAGAGGCCTGTAAGAGGAAACCCCCAAATGAATACTTGTTAATTGTTGCAGGTGAGTGGAGAGGCAGGCAGGCTCTACATTTCAGCAGTAACCAGGGCCCAGGCTTCTTGAGCTTGGGGCAACTCCACCAGAGAGGGGGCCCCACCTGGGGTGGTGGGGCTGCTGGAGCTCGGACACAAATGCAGCCACATTCTGGGCAGTGTGCTGGACAAAAGAACAAGGAAGGCACTGCCCTCCTTGCCCTGTAAGGGTTCTCCCAGACTCTCTTCACAGTGCTTAGCTAGGAAAGTCGCAGTCTCAGATGTTACGGAGGCAGGCGGGAAGAGCAGGTGTCAGGGAAGACAGGCACATTCTCTGTCATTGCAGCTTTTGCTTTTCTCCTAGAAAACTGCCTGGTTATTAGATGTATTTGTATGCTCTGAATTAGTTTTTTTCTGACAGAGTTGACACAGAACATTTTATTTTATGATTTTTTAAATTTATATTTTTGTCTTTTTGAGGCAGGGTCTCGCTATGCAGTTCAGGCTGGCCTTGACCTCACTTTGTAGCCCAGGCTGGTCTTGAACTCGCAACGATCCTCCTGCCTCAGCCTCCTGAGTGCTGGGATTACAGGCGTGCGCCACCATGCCCAGCGACACAGCATTTTAGAGCCCAGGGATGGGGCTAGGTTGAGAAAAATGAGGCACTGAGGGCCCAAAGTTTTGTTGTTTTTTTTTTTTAAGTTTATTTTAAAGACAAAAGAATGGAGACATATGAACCAGAAAAGCCATGAACAATACAGAAAATAGAAAGTTATACAGAATATAGTAGGGAATTAGTACCGGATGTTGTATTATATAGTTATCTTCACATTAGTTAACACAAAAACATTAAAGGAAATACCAAATTATAGAGAAGATAGTAGGAAATTTGCACTGGATGCTGTATAATATAAAGTCATCTTCACTTCTGTTAATACAAAAACGATTGAGGAAATACAGAATTATAGAGAACATAGAAGGGAATTAGCTCTGGATGCTGTCCTACATAATGTTACCTTCACCTTTGTTACTCAGTTACACAGACGATGGCCCATTTGATCATTCAATTTTTCTCCTCCCTCATCTCCGTTGCCCTACCACTCAATCAGTCATCTTCCCTGTGATAATAACTGTATTCCTGGGTTTATCTATATCCTTGGACTCTCGCCTTGGGAAGAGATATAGCTGCCTCAGACTATACTATAACATACATGGGTGTATACAAACTGCCATGGTTGGAGGTAGGAAAGCACATGAGGGCCCAAAGTTTTAAGGAGACCTCATTCTCCGGTTCATGCTGGAAGAAGGCTTTTAAAAATAAATAAATAAATAAATAAATAAAGTAATTAATTTATTAATTTATTAAGACAGGGTCTCACTGTGTAGTTCAGGCTGGATTTGAATTCACTATATAGCTCAGGCTGGCCTGAAATTCCTGGTTTACTCCTGCCTCAGCCTCCTGAGTGCTGGGATTACACGTGTGTGACCCCATGGCCAGCTGAAGTGTTTTTTCCCCCCCATTTGGTACCAGGAATTGAACTTAGGATCTTACACTTGCCAGGCAGGCACTATACCACAAAACTATATCCCCGACCCCAGAAAGGAGATTGTAGAAAATCTTTAGTTGCTTCAAGTTTACCAACAGGAAACTAGGACTCCAAGGAGAAGAGAATGGAGTGAGCTCTTACAGCTCTTTAAGGTCAACCAACCCTCAAGGTGTTCCTTACTTGTGGTTGAAAGCAAAGAAGAAGGTAACATGAGCAAAGAGCTAAAGCAGCAATCTTTTTAAAAAATTAATTCATTTTTTTGGTACTAGGAATTGAACTCACTACCTCATGCTTGCCAGGCAGGTGCTGTGCTGCCGAGCTGTATCCCTGCCCCCCACCCCCTTAAATCAGATTTTACTGGTGCGTTTTAGAGATAATGATCACATTCATCATAGAGATTTTCTACCTGTACGTGATGTGACTTGTTTTTTTCTTCATTCCCCTACTCTTTCTTCTTCTCCCCTCACCATGTACAAAAGCTTTGTTTCCATTTTTTCCTTTTTTTTTTTTTTTTTTTTTTTTTTTTTTTTTTTTTTTTTTACTTTTCTCTTCTTTCCTTCCTCTATTCCCCCTCTCTTGTTCCATTCCCCATTGAACATTTTCTTCCTATTTCACAACCTCACTATACATTTTGGTCCTTAGTTAAACTTTTGACTTCTCACACCAGAGAAATGATGCAGTATTTACACAAATGTGTCTATTTTACTTAAAGAGTATGGTGCAACCATTTACCTAGGAATGTCTGAAGTGTATCCTTTTTTTTTTTTAAATGTATCCTTATTTATGGCAGAATAATACTCCATTGTATAAAAAACCCACATCCTTATCCGTTCACCAGTCGATGAACATTTGGGCTGTTTCCAAGATTTGGCTATTACAAACTGCTGGTATAAACACGAGTGTTCATATATTGCTGTGATGTGATCAGGAAGATATGCCAGATGTGGTGGCACACACCTCTAATCCCAGCTCTCAGGAGGCTGAGGCAGGAGGGTTATTGCGAGTTTGAGGCCCGCCTGGGCTACAAAGTGAGCTCAAGGCCAGCCTGAATTGCATATTGAGATGCTATCTCAATAAAACAAAACAAAACAAAAAGGAAAGATACCAAATGAGACCTCTAGTCCTGGTTTTTTTGAGGAATCTCCACACTGATTTCCAAAGTAAGTGCACCAGTTTACACTTCCAACAACAGTGGAGCAGGGTTCCTTTTTGCCATCAGCCCCACCAACAATGGTATTGGTCATTCTTTCTGGGATGAGATGAAATCTCGGTGTTGTTTTAATTTGCATCTCTCAAATGACCAGTGACGTTGAACGTTTTTTCATATACTTATTTCCTGTTGTATTTCTTCATCTAAAAACTATGCATTCATCTCAGATGCCCATTTTTGGATTGGGTCTTTACATTTGGGAGGTCTGAGTTTTTCTGAGTTCTTTATAAATTCTTGATAGTAAATCTGTGTCTGAGGAACAGCTGGCAAATATTTTTTCCCACACTGTGGGTTGTCTCTTCACCCTGTTGGTGGTTTCTCTTGCTGTGCAAAAGCTTTTTAAGAAGATGAGGTCCACCTTGTTGATTCTATGTGTTAGTTGCTGTGCAGTCAGGGTTTTGTTCATAAAGTCTGGCCTAAACGTCTTCAAGAGTTTTACCTGTTCTATCTTCCAGCAGATTCAATGGTTTTGTTTTGATACTTAGATCTTTGATGCATTTTTATTTTAGTTTAGTGCAGATGAAAGATGTGCAGGTGAAAGATGTGGGTCTAGTTTTAATCTCTACCATGTGGAAAGCCAGTTTTTCCAGCACCTTTTATTAAAGAGGCTATCTTTCTTCCAGTGCATATGTTTGGCACTAAAGCAGCAATCTTGTTGACATGCCCACACTTAAGAAAAATGAATTCCTGTCCTCTCTAGTAATTGTTTATAGGCTGTAACCAACCAAGCATCCTGGAATAGAAAGCAGGTTTTTCACATGTTTAGTCTCCAAATTGCCAAGAATAAGTTCTATTTGTTCCTATTTTGAGATAGTGGACTTTATTTAAAATGATGTTATATACTCATTACTGTGTGTATACATTATAAAAGATTAGATAAGAATAAGAAGCTGTATGTATGTATGCATTTGCAGGCCTGGGGATCACACCCAGATCCTTGAGCCTGTAGGTTTGTTTTGTCTTTGTTTGTTTGTTTGTTTTTTGTTGTTTTGTCTTTTTGAGACAGGGTCTTGCTATGCTGTTCAGGCTGGCCTTGAACTCAGTGACCCTTCTGCCTCAGCCTCCTGAGTGGTGGGATTATGGGCATGACACCACGCTTGGCTGCACCATTGAGCTGTGCCCTTAGTTCTCATTTTACATTTTTATTCTGTGAGGACTTACTGAACCCTTATTCATAACCCCCTGACCTTGCGTTTCAGCCATGTCCCGTGACAGTGTGCCACTAGTAAGTGGGCATGCGGAGGTACTGCCCCAAGCCTGCGGACCCCACCTTCCCTCCACAGACGCAGAAACCGAGGGAGGGGGCGGTGACACAGCTTGGTCCTTTGTGCTGTCCTTCAGATGCCCAGGAAATGCTGGTTTCCTGCACCCCAGTGGTTGCTTTGCACATGCCTGGGAGTGCCCATGGCTCAGAAGGTCCCCACTCCTCACTGCTCAGAGTGCGCCAGATGCAGAACTCTTAAAGTCATTTTAATACTGTGCGTCATGAGAACAAGAAATCTTAGCAGAAGTAATTAGTCTGGTTATCCTAGTCAGAAGTAAATGAAATGAAATGTATTTTTCAGAGAAAAGCTTCAGATCCAAGTCGATTTACAAACCGGGGAGGAAATCTTCTAAAAGAAGAAAAGCAACGAGCAAAACTCCAGAAAACACTGCCTAAGGTAATGTTCTTGCTAAGAGTTTTTGATGCTTACCTCCAAGATAATCTTTATTTTCTGTGGCCCCAGAGATTGAACCCAGGACCTTCATAGTGGGCATGGGCAGGATCTCATTAAATCATGGGGCTGGGCTCAAACCTGGGCCCCTCCTCCTTCAGCTTCCCAGAGTGCTGGGATTATAGCACGCGCCCCTACACCTGGTATAGCTCACTCTCTACATGTCCTTTGCTCTGTGTTATTTGTCAGCATCTTTTCTTCCAAAGATATTAATAGTGTATTGGGCCTTCCGTGTAAGCAACTGATTATCAAGGTATGTAAGTTTTACACGGCTACCATGATGACTTGCCATAGACTAAGTGGCTTAATGGACAGAAATGTATTTTCTCACAATTGCAGAAGCTCGAAGTCTGAGACCAAGGTGTCCCTGACAGTTGGGTTCTTAAGGAGACTTTTCTGCTGGGCCAGCTTGCAGATCGCTGCCTGCCCTTCCCTGTGTCTTCACATGGTCTTCCCTGTGTGTCTGTCCTGAGACCACCAGTTATATTGGGTCAGGGCCCACCTTGCTGACCTCACTTGAACTCTGTTACCGTTGTAAAGACTGTCTGTCCAAATGCAGTTTACATTTGGAGGCACTAGGGAGTTAAGGTGTTAACATGAATTTTGGGGCAGTAATTCAGCATATCATATAATTTTTTTATTTGTTTTTTTAAGACAAGGTCTTGCTATATAGTGCAGGCTGGCCTTGAACTCCGCAGTCCTCCTGCCTTAACCTCCCGAGTGCTAGGATTACAGGTGTGCACTACCATACCTGACCAGCATGTAATATAATGCAAGGTTTTGTGAAAGTGCCATATACTTCATTGCTACCCCCCGGCCCCCCGTTTTGAGACAAGAGCTTGCTATATAGTTCAGGCTGGCCTCAAACTCATGGCAACTCTTCTGTCTCAGCCTCTCCAGTGCTGTGAGATTATACATGTGCACCACCACACCCAGCCTGTTTCCTATTTTAATAATAGTGATAGTCACCATTTTATTGAGTTGTTTCAGACACTGTTTCAAAGTACTTTCATTTATTCAAATAATCATCACCATATACCACTGTTGTTATTTCCATTTTTACAGATAAGGTACTGAGAAGTTGCCCATTTTTCACAGCTATTAAGCGGTACATTGTAGATTGAAACCCAAGTAATGTGGTTCTACAGTCCCACTTTCCGTGTACTGTCTGGTTAATATCAGTAATCTTGCCGGTGTTTCTTCCAGCCTTAGGCATCAAAGCCACAGTATGCAGCTTTTTGCTTTTTTCCACCTCTGTGGGGGTTGTGAATAAACCATCCTTAGGCTTTGATTTCTGGTCATTCTGACCTATAGCCATATTTTCCAGCTACCTAAAGTTAGGCTAGTAATGCTCCAGGAAGGGAAGAATTGCTTTTTTAGTTTTTTGTTCTGAAATGGTGTAGATAAATGGATTTCCTCTAAAAAAAAAAAAAAAAAAATGAAATGGTGTAGGTAGCCCAGGCTGGCCTCAAACTCAGAGTCCTCCTGCCTCAGCCTCCTCTGCTGGGATTGTAGCTGCCTAGTCCTCTCTCTCTTTTTTTTTTTTTTTGGCGGTACTGGGGATCAAACTCAGGACCCTGCGCTTGCTAGGCAGGCACTTATTCCACTGAGCTATATCCCCAGCCCCAGTAGCTGCCTAGTGGACTCACTGTCTAGGATGATCATTTCCCTGGGGCTTCACACCAAAGACCTGAAGAATGAACATGTCATTGTTTCTGGCCTCAGCTGGAAGAGGAATTGAAGACACGGATTGAAATGTGGGAACAGGAGAAATCAATGGCATTTCTGGTGAATGGCCAGAAATTCATGGAATACGTGATGGAACAGTGGGAGGCTCACAGGCTGGAGAAAGAGCGCGCCAAGCAGGAGAGGGTAAGTGAGCGTGGAAACTGCAGTGAGCGGCGCTGTGTCTCGGCAAAGGTCAGCACGGATTTAAGACCAGGCAGCCCCAGCAGCTCCTGTTCGCTTAGGCCTTGGGGTTTGGTTCTGGGTGTCAGCCCTGCTCCTGTTCCCATCCCGGCCCTGTTCTGCTGGGACTCATCACTGTTGCTTCTGACTCTCACCTAGCAACTGAAGAACAAGAAACAGACAGAGACAGAGATACTGTATGGCAGTGCTCCCCGGACACCCAGCAAGCGGCAAATTCTGACTCCCAGCACGCCCGGCAAAGTGCGCAAGGTAAACGCTTGTGTGATGCCGCTCATGCGGGGCGATGCAGGGCTCTGCACCCTACCCCCCTCGCCTTCTGGCCTGGGAGATGGGAATGAGGTTTCGTCTCTTCCAGGATGGGTTCATCTGTGTGAGCGGAGCACTGTAATCCAACCCTGAGCAGTGGCTCACAGTGACAGTTAAGGAGGGGCCAGCTTTGCTGTACCCCGGTTGTTCAGTCCTTGCACTAAACTCCTAGGGCCACTAACTGCTGGTATTCTGGGCTCTGGTCCTGTGAGCCCATGAAACTTTCAGATCTAAGTTTTGCCCACCTGGCTTGCTCGGAGTACAGGTCTGCACCACTTGTGTGTACATCCATGAAGCCATCACCACAGTACTGTTGTGGACATATCCATGACCCTCAGTTTCCTAGTGCTACTTTGTATTGCTTTGTATTCCCTTTCTCATCCCTTGGCCTCTGGGGGCAGAGGTTTCCTGGAACTACAGATTACTTTGCATTTGCTGACATTTTATATAGATAGAATCGTATTGTTCTTTTTTGTATAGCTTCTTTCATTAAGTACATTTTTTCTTCTTCTTTTTTTTTTTTTTTTTTTTTTCCTTTTTGAGACAGGGTCTCCCTATGCAGTTCAGGCTGGCCTTGAGCTCACTTTGTAGCCCAGGCTGATCTGGAACTCGCAACGATCCTCCTGCTTCAGCCTCCCAAGTGCTGGGATTACAGGTGTGTGCCACCACACCTAGCTAGTACAGTTTTTTTGAGGTTCATGTTATACACCAATAGTTAATTCCTTTTTATGGTGGACCAGTATTCTGTTCTATAAATACATCCCAGTCTGCTTGCCTGTTCACCTGCTAAGTATTGACTGTTTCCAGCCTTGGTTGTTACAGATAAAACTGCCATACTCGTAAGTCTATGGGTATCTGCTTACATTTCTCTTGGTAGAATGTGAGGGTCATACAGTAGATGTCTATGCTATAAGTAGCTGCACCACTTTATAGTCCCATTTCTTGGGTATAAATAGGCTTTGAACATTTTCATGAGTTTCCCCAAAGCTGTGCAGTATTAAACCTAGCAGGCTCTTTAGCAGGTAGACTCATCTTCCCTGGACCACTCCCTATACTCGTGTCTCTTCAGGGTGGATGGGTTGCTGACGAGGCTGAGCGTGTTATCTCACATAGGTAATGTCTGTTCTCCTCAGCTTAACACTACCGTCATATCCAATGCTGCAGCCAACAGTAGCATTCGTCCTGTCTTTGGAGGGACAGTCTATCACTCCCCCATGTCTCGACTTCCTCCTTCTGGCAGCAAGGTTGGTACACTGTGTACAGGTGCGTCCCCGCGCCCTCTCCTTATCCAGAGGCTCCACCTATTTCGTCTCGTCTCCAAGATTCCTGGATTCAGTTTTCATTGAGATGCTGAGTTTACAGATATAAACCAGATAATCATTAGATAATGATAAAAAACTAATGAGATTAAAAAGTCAGTGAGCCTCCACATACCACAGGAAGCACTGGGCTGTGTTAGGGATAGTGAAGATCAGGTGGTACTGAGCTAGGTCCCCCTGGATGTGGGTTCCAGCCCAGTGACACTAATTAGGTCACTAGATCTAGTTAGGTATCAAAAGGAGAGAGATGGAGACTCTCCTAGGAAAGGACCAGCCTTGCAAATTAGGCCATGTTCAGCATAGGTGTTACAGGTCATGAAGAATTCATGTACTTTTTTCCCAAACCAAAAGTCTAGGATTATAGACGTATGCATTATATAATGTGGTGTTACAGTTGGCTGTGGTGGCACATACCTGTAACCCCAATATTCTGGGAGGCTGAGGCAGGAGGAGCTTACAGAAAGGTGGAGCGGGGGTTATGGCTCTACATGAAGGCCCTGGATTCAGTCCCCAGAACTGCAAAGAAAAGCCATACAAAAACACCTTGATCACTGGAGTTTTGAGTGTATGTGTGCATTCATCATAAAGAGATACATGGATCTCTTTTTCCGTTCTGCAGCCAGTCACGTCCACCTGTTCAGGAAAGAAAACTCCCCGTGCCAACAGGCTGGGGGCCAACAAGGAGAACATGGAGCTTAGTGGGAGTTTCCTGAGCGGTGGGTACCCTGGCCCAGCCCCCCTGCAGCGCAACTTCAGCATTAATTCTGTTGCCAGCACCTATTCTGAGTTTGCGGTAATTCACCTTTCCTAATATCTACCAGTCTCTGGGGAGCACACAGTTGGGGCAGAGTGGGGATCTTCCCTCGGGCACCCAGACCAGTCAGGACAGTTCCCTGAGAGGCTGAGAATCCCTTTCCTGCCGTGGCCACAGCCTGGGTACGGCTGGCTTAAGCAGGGCTTATAGGATAGAAGTTGGCAGCAGCACTGCATATTTAACGTGGATCCTTCTGCTTACAATGAAACCATTCTCTGGCTAAAGGTGACCAGCTATTCACTACCCTGGTGCTCTCTTGGTGGAGTTCTTGGTAACTGTCTTAATTCTTTGTTCTTAGAAGGATCCATTCCTCTCTGACAGCTCCACTGTTGGGCTTCAGGTCTGTATGGCGACCCCTGCATGTTCTATGACTCCCTTTTCCAATCTGACCTGTTGTCTGCTGGCTTCATTCTCCCCTGGGCACAGGGCTACACTAACTCATAATCTCAGCTCTATTGTCAGAGAATCTTTCTTACAAAAAGGCAGGGATTCCTGTTATGGACTTCAAAAAAAGTATCTTATGTTCTGAATGAGTAACCTGGGATTAATAAGAAAACTTGTTCAGACTTGAATTGGATTCTCAGCCCCACCTAAAGATTTAGGGAAAGATTTTTTTATACCTGTTTCACAGAAGAAAACCTTCACCCTCC
Organism: Dinomys branickii; assembly: GCA_004027595.1. Classification (NCBI taxonomy): domain Eukaryota; kingdom Metazoa; phylum Chordata; class Mammalia; order Rodentia; family Dinomyidae; genus Dinomys; species Dinomys branickii. The sequence continues at coordinate 38,641 of PVLD010002416.1, read as the reverse complement.
TCAATTATGACATCCAAGACCTAGAGTATGCTGGAAAGAATAGAGGCCCCATCATGTGGGGAGGGGAGCCCCAGCTGTGTGCTGCTTGCAATGAGGTTCTTGGCCTGTTTGCTGATTGTGTCCTGGAGTATATGCCTTACTAACCTCTTGGAGCTGATCACCAACTTCCTCTCTACCTAAGCTGGCCACTGCTCATTCCCCGCCCCCCTTTGCCTGTGTCTGCATCCTGAATTGCTAAGCATGTATGAAGCACTGGAAAGTAAATTTCCAGCCTGGTCTTCACCTCGTAGTGTCCTGCTCTGCATCTGCTAACAGCCACCTGTTATGCCTTTTACTAGAAAGCTGTGTTCTCTCTTCCTTTAGTATCCTACCAGTGAGAGATGAGGCCACCCCGTCACTTGAGTAAAGCCTAGATTGGTGGTCATGGGGTAGTTTGGAGCATGGCAACTATCTTTATGCTTGGGCACCTTTTCCAAGTTACATACCTATAGAAGTGGCTGCGTGTCACTCGGGCCCAGCTTTCTCCTGTGTGCTTGCTCATCTATTTGGGTGTAAATGCACTCCTCAGGGCTTCTTCTGGTTCTGGTTGCTATGGCTGATAAACTCTACTGGCAGCACTAAAGTCACTAACCCTCACCTCCACTAACACCTTTCTCAGTGGTCATTTATGCTCCATCTTCTGCTTCTGTACCATGTGCTCCAGCACGAGATCAGATCACCAGCAGGTTCCAAGGCCCTCAGCCCCGGGGATTGGTAGATAAATCGGGCAGCCCACTGTTCTGTAAAGGGCTCAAGATACCAAAGCTTGTTGCTCACCTAGCTTAGAACTCTTTAAGAGTAGCTTCGTGAAGTAGAAGGGGTATGTCTTGGGTGAGGTTTTAACAGGAGGGGCTGGCTGAGGAAAGGGCTCAGGGCCATGTGACTAACAGCATGGTGCTCAGAGTTCCTTGCCTTCTAACACAGACTGTGCTGTGCTACGGGGCTCTGTTTCACAGAAACTGACCTCAGGACTTCCTGCTGACACTAAACCATGCTAGAAAGGAGGGGCATGCAGGGTAGGGGTAGTGCTGCCACTAATGTTGTTTATTTTTAACAGCAAGAACTTTCAAAGGCTTCTAAATCTGATGCTACTTCTCGAATCCTCAATTCAACCAACATCCAGTCCTGAGAAGCCCTGACCAGGCAGCGAGCTGGACGAATGATGGGGGGGCTGGAGTTTTTCTTCAGTTAAACTCAAGAAACACCCTAAAGCTTAGTTATAGCAGTAAGTACAAATGTAGCACCTGGGAGCTAGTTCCCTTCTCTGCCCCGTGACTGTACCTGGTGAAGCACGACCCCGGGGCTTGTTGCATTTCACTTTTGTGTAGAAAATGACTGACTATGGCCAGCCTTGGGGTGTGGGCTGAAAGTCTGGCTTGTATACTTGTAATTAGCAGTTAATGTTTTTTAAAAATCTAGGCACGTCCAATTAATGCTGTCACTCTGATAGCTTTGCTCTCACTCAAAGGCCTGTCTCCATCACCCTGAGCCGGTCTGTGTCTGTCAGCATTTGGGTGGCCTGACCTATTGCCCAAGAGTGACAAGGTGGTTGGGAGTGCCTTTGTGAACTTGTGTACAGCTTGTTACAGAGTGCAGTCCCTTTGGGGCGAAGGCACACTGTCTGAAGTGGTTCCTTGGGTCCAGTCCCCACCCTGTGCCGTGGTGGGCAGCCCGCTTCGGCTGTGGAGACCAGCACCTTTGCAGGTCACTGCCGGGGCTCGTCCCTGCAGTGGCGTCTGCGCTGAGGCTCTCTACCTGCTCTGCCCGTCACTCTGCTCTCCCAAACACTATTATTTATTCTTCTCTACCTGCGACACATCAAAATGGTTCTCAAAAACTTACCAGTGTGGACTTCCTCTGTAGCTGTCAGACATGCTGTTTATATTTTAAAAACAGGTTATGTGTATGTACATTTGACTAAATTCTTAAAAATAAATTTGAAAAGTATACATGTTTTAAAACATATTATTGTGGTATTTTTCAACTTTTGGTTTCTAAAAAGATATATAAGAACCACACCTGGTGGTATAGGTCTGTACCCCAGCACTTGGGAGGTTGGAGCAGGAAGATCACTGTGAGTTCAAGGCCAGCCTGAACTACGCAGTGAGACTCTACCTCAGAAGAAGAAAAAAAAGCCGAGCGTGGTGGCGCACACCTATAATCCCAGCACTTGGGAGGCTGAGGTGGGAGGATCATTGTGAGTTCGAGACCAGCCTGGGTTACAGAGTGAGTGCAAGGCCAGCCTGAACTGCATCACGAGACCCTGCCTCAAAAAGAAAAAAAAAGAAGGGAAAAAAAAAAAAACCCCAGCACTTGGGAGGCTGAGGCAGGAGGACTGCCATGAGTTCAAGGCCACTCTGAATTACATACCAAAACCCCGTCTCAGACAAAGGAGATACAAGATATTTTTTAGTTAGGAATATTTTTATATTCTAAATTAAGAATGTTGGAGAGAAACAACCTCCCAAGTAGCTGGGGGTACAGTTATGCACTACTGTGGCTGGCTACTTTTTTCCTTGGTGGTGCTAGGATCAAATCCAGGCCTCACTTGTGCTAAGCAAGTGCTCTACCCAAACCTCCTACCTTCTTTGTGACAGAGTCTTGTGGAGTTGCATGTCTGAGCTTGAACTTGTGATCTTGCTTCAGGCTCCCAAGTGACTGGGCTTACAGACGTGTAGCACCACGCCTGGCTCAAAGAGGTACTTTTAATAGAGTTAAAAGCTGTCAAACGGGAGAAGATATGTGTAAATCATGTCTTACTTGCTGTGACCCTGACTTAGATCCAAGATATACAAAGAACTTCTAAAATGCAGGACAAACAAATACACTTAACAGGAGGGGGAAGGCTACAACCTCTAGCAGAACAAAACCTATCATAAAGTTCTGTGATTAATGCAATGTCATACAGACCAACAGAAGAGAATAAAGGCTCAGAAACAGACTCAACTAAAAGGGGACAGTAGTTTAGAATAGAGATTTGCTTGGGCTTAGGGTTTCAGACCTTTTAGTCTGGTGCGCCAGCTCCATGCTTTCAGACCTGCGGTGGAAGTGGCAGAGGGAAGTGCTTGCCTCGCAGCGCCCAGGACACTAGAAGGGAAGGAACTCAAAGGCCATGCCCCAAGTGACCCACCACTGAGCTGTGACCTCATCCATACATTAATCCTCTGACAGGGTCCCTGTGATTCTGTTCACTTCCCCGAAGTCCCATCTTCAAACACAAGAGTTTGGATGACATTTTAGATCCAGGCCCTAAGAAAGACCATGGCATTTCAGACCCCCAGGGTATATTGGTCAGTCATTACAAAAAAAATTAAGACACATTCCTAATACCATATGCAAAAATACACAAGTGGGTCAAGAATTTACATATGAAAAATGAAATGGCAGGCTGGGTGTAGTGGCGCACACCTGTAATCCTAGCTGAGGCAGTTGCAAATTGGAGGCCAGCTTGGGTTACAAAGTGAATTCAAGGCCAACCTGAACTACAGAGTAAGAATGTCTCAAAAATACAAAAAAAATAAAAAGCCAAAGTTTGGACACAAAAACCTTTGCAAGGGAAACCAAATATCCAAGTCAAAGGACAGCTGACAAGGCAGGAAAAGTATTTCCAAAATCTGTCACAAAAGGATGTCATAGTATCCCAAAGAATCTACACAGCCAAGCACAAATCCCTCTCTGCACACAGGTGACAGCCATGCTGCCAGAACCTTTCTGATGTGAATGTGCTGGACCTCTGGTATCTACCTTCAGGCTTTCAAGCTGGGTGCAGTGATACACACCTGGAGTCCAGCTGCATAGGAGGCTAAAGGACCACCACAAGTTTGAGGCCAGCCTAGGCAACACAGTTCATTTTGGTCAATTGTAGTCTTTAATGCAATAGTAGCTATCCCACTCCACGGCCCCTAGACAGGGAGCTGTTGGTCTAAGATCCGTTTCTGTCCAGGGTCATCAGGTCCCAAGAATGAGGTACCCGCGGATGAATAAGAAAGTGAGAGAAAAAAGAAATACAAGAGAGACAAACTTCTGGGATCAGGGGGCTTACAGCCTCTTGGACTGCAGCCCCGAGTACCAATCTCAGTCACCTTTTATTGAGAAAGAACCAAGGGTGTAGCTATTACAAATGGGTGGATACCAAATGTTTTAGCAAGGATAATTAAAGGGTTATTCTTCTCTACATGTAACCCAACATGCCTGTAATCCCAGTACTCAAGGGGCTGAGACAGGAGGATTGTAAATTCAAGGCTAATCCAGGCTGTAAAGTGAAGCCTTACCTTAAGAATGTCCTCCACAGGGAGCCACACTGCTGGAGCAGACTGTACATAACTTGTGAGAGGCAGGGTGGCCAATAAAGGCCTTGTCTTCCCAATACCAGGACTTACAGTCTGACAGAAAGAGGTGGTTCATTACCATAGGCCCTTGCACTACGCTGCGGACTCCTCAGGCTGAAGCAGATTCCAAAGACTTAAGGGCCTATTGCTCCTCTGTATTGCTTTTTCCCCTTTGCAAGCCAGACATTGAAAGACTAGGATGTGCCTGAGTGAACATATAGACAGCCGAGGTAATGGCTACTGCACATAGCCAGGGGGAGGGGCAGGCTCAGAAGGAAGCCTCGGGAGACCTCCAGTTATGCCTCAGGCAGGTTCCCTGCACACCCTACAAGACAGTGATTTTAAAATGCAAACCCTGTAAAAGGAGAGTCTCATTTTTAGAATAATTATACGATAGAAACGTCTAGTTTTCAATAATAAAATCACAAAGCATCTAAAAAACAGGAAGGTCTAGCTCATTCAAAGGAAAAAAATCAGAACATACCTTTGAGAAATACCAGATTGTGGACCTGCTTAATAAAAACTTCTTTAACAACTGACTAAAACATGCTCAAAGAGCCAAAGGAAGATTTGGACAAAATACTAAAAAATATAAGTACCACAGGCTAACCAATTGCGCCTCTGGTGTTTCAAAATATTACAAAATAAAGCCAGGTGTGGTGGCAGAACCTGTGATTCCAGCATTGAGGAAAGGAGAATGCAAGTGTGAGGCCAGCCTAGGCTCAAAATGAGTCCCTGTCTCAAAAAAGATAAAAAGGGTTGGTCACATAGCACTGGGCTCAACTGCCTCAAAACTGGTAATACCAAAAGAAGTCCAAAAGATAACTGACTGCCATGTGTGGTGACCCACGCCTACGATCCCAGCACTCACGAGGTAGAGACAGGTGGACATGAGTTTGAGGCCAGCCTCGACTACACTGCGAGACCGTAACTCCAAAAAACAAAACCTGATAACATAGAATACTTTAAAAACATGTAACTATCAAAGGACTTACATCTAAACTATGTAAGAATACAAATCACTAAAAAATACAAAAAGTTTTAGTAAGGACACAGGACTTGAACAAGATACTTGACAACAGAAAAACTCCCAACTGCTGGTAAACAAATGAAAAGCTGTCCAGGCCCACTAGAACTTGGGGCATTGTAAATTAGAGCTGCTGGGCATCCATCCGATGTGTGGTCTGAGCTGCAGCAAACTGCACACTGCTGCTGGTCCAAGTGCATGTAGGAAAGTTACAGCTGTTTACTGTGAATGTCTGCAGAATCCATGCACATGTAATGAACGAAGTAGAGACGACAAGAAAAAAAGAACCACGAACAAAAGAATACAGAGCTTAAGCTGTATTTACATAGCAGAATACCTCCCTGCATACCAGCGAACTCTGGGAACAGCACATGGATCACGCAACAGTAAATGGAAATGTTAGACAAAAGCCACAGACACAAAAGCCAGGCTGGCAGCGTGTGCCTGTAATCCCAGTTCACAAGTTCAAGGCCAGCCTGGGCTGACTGCAAGACCCTGCCTCCAAAACAAATGACCAATGCCAGATGACGGTTTACCTGCTGTTCAGAAGCAGACAAACTACTGTACAGTGAGTCCCCAACTTATAAACATTCGAGTTGCGAACTTCCACAGGTGTACTGTGTAAAACTCACTTCGTCAGACGGGAACAAAGCACTTACGAATGTTTTCCAGAACAGAACTTGTTCGTAAGTCAGGGTCTTACGTACAAAAGTGTTAAAATTCTGAATTAAGGACATGAATGGCAATAAATGATCTCTAGTGTTTCCCAGTCTGCCATACTTCACAGTCATCTGGGTGACACCCCCGAGGGTCCAGCCCAGGGACCGAGCACTGCAGTTCCCCGCTGCAGGGTGGTGGGGAAGGACTGGGCTGCGATGGGCAGGGGCAGACCAGGGCCTTGGGTGCTGTCAAGGGTTTCCCTGACCAGAGTGGGCGCAACACAAGTATTAGCTTTTAACATACTGTACATTTGTTTTATGTACTTTTCTACGTATTTTATAACTTGAAAAACATATAAATACACATCAGCTCTTCCCATTCTCCACAGCATACACGTACGTGTTCCAGGGCCCACAGGTGACAGTTTTTACTTGGAGCTGTTTATCTACAAAGTATTCCACGCGGCAGGGCCGGTCCAAGCTGGCGCTATCCTGGTGGCCGAGTTGTCCATATTTACCTGAAGCCAAACGAGCCCCTTTGGCATCCTCTCTCTGGGAAGCAATCCTGGCCTCTGCCCTGCTGCTGCTCTGTGAATCCAGGAGTCCACACCCAGAAAGCTCCAGGACCAGGCAGACCCAGGGGTAGAAGCAGGAAGAGCTCCCCCGAGGCTTTGCTGCCACTTGCATCTCGCCCCATGCCCAGGCCTCAGACGGGTGCTCTATCTTTTCTCTACCCAGAGCCAGAATGACAGATGGTTTGTAAGTGCCGGCTAAACACTCCAAAAGCAAGGCAGGGTGGGCAGTACTGATGTCATCTCCTTAGGTCTCCATCATCTGATCTTGGACTCTCGGAGTGTGCCTAGATCTAGTCCCCTGGGGAGCGGGGGCACAGTGTTTCACTTCAGTTCCCACCCATGTTCACCTAAGGCCCCTACAGCCTATAGCCTGTGGTTTTGTCACCCATCCTGTCCTCCCACGTCTTTACTCTCCTTGGTTTAAGGGTCACATAAAACAGTCCTCTTAGCTGGAAATGGTGGTGTACACCTGTAATCTTAGCACTTACCCCAGCCCCAGGTGTAGAGCTCTCCTGTTCCTGAAGCCAAAAAGGACAGTACAAAACAGTCACAACTGTTCCTGGCAAGGGATCCGCCGCATCCCAAGCCCCAGCCAGCATGTTCCAACCCCAAGTTGGGACTGGTGGGGAGCAGCCTCTTCTCTATGCATGTCCAAGCACAGGTAGTGTGGTAAGAGAGCAAGCTGCCTCTGTCACCTGTGGGCCTGCACCTCACAGCTCCTGAGCTGAGCCAGTGTGGGAAGCTGTCGGAGCCCTGCCTGGAGCAGCCTTCCGAGCCACAGTTAAGCTAAAGGGGCACAGAGGCTACATCTGATGAGCGAGGCGGCTACTCAGCATGGATTAAAGGTGCCTTCACATAGGATCGTCTGTGAGGTTTTATAGTCCTGGGGATTGAACCCAGGGCCTTTGCACTGAGCTGCACCTCTAGCCCTTGTATTTTATATATATATATATACATACATATGTATTTTTTTATTGGGGGGGTACCAGGAATTGAACTCAGGACCTTGCACTTGCCAGGTAGGTGCTTGTGCTGCTGAGCTATATCCCCAGCCCATAAATACACACACACAAAATTTTTTTTTGGCCTTTTTGAGACAGGGTTTCAATATGGAGTTGAAGCTGGCCTTGAGCGTATTTTGTAGCCCAGGCTGGTCTTGAACTCACAATGATCCTCCTGCCTCAGCCTCCTGAGTGCTGGGATTACAGGTATGTGCCACCATACCTGGGCCTGTATATATATATTTTGAGGCAGGCTCTCACAGCAGTTCAGGCCTTGAAGTCACTATGGAGTCCAGGCTGGCCTCAAACTCTTGGCAATCCTCCTGTCTCAACCTCCCAAATGCTGGGATTATAGGTATGTGCCACCACGCCCAACCCATATTTTTTTCTTTGAGACAAGGTCTGGCTAAATTGCCCAGGTTGGGCTTAAACTTGCTCAAACAGATCCTATTACAGCCTTTCAGAGTGCTGAAATAACAGGCATGCTGGGAGTATAGCTCAGTTAGCATGCACAAAGCCTTGGGGTTGGTCCCTAGCACCAAAAAAAAATGTTTTTTTTGTATCGGGAATCAACTCAGGACCTTGCACTTGCCAAGCAAGGTGCTGAGCCAGAGCTATATTTCACTATGCAGTTCAAAGTGGTCTTAAGCTCACTTTGTAGCCCAGGCTGGTCTCAAACTTGCAATGCCTCAGCCTCCCAAGTGCTGGGATTACAGGCATGCATCACCACACCGGCCCAATTTTTTATATTGTCACTCTCTTCCTGCCACCTCGCTCCATCCCCAACCAGCCACCTGTCCTCACTCACGTGTCACCACAGCTGTGTGCCGGGATCCACAGCTGGCCCCGACGGCCTCTGAGCCCAGGGGAAGGTCCAGCAGGGCTGGGAAGGGCTGGACCGCTATGAAGGGGGCAGGGGCTCCATCCCCGGTCCCAGCTGCGCTCTCCACTTCGGAACCATCTTGGTTCGGCCCTGTGGCAGGGGGATGGTTTCATTCAAGGGTGTGTAACACCAAGCCAGACCTCGTCACATCTTTACGCCTCTGCACAGCACCTTGTTCCCTAGCCCTCCCTGCTGTTCTCAGCCCTGCTCACAGGAAGTGACGGAGGTGGTGGCCTTGAAGGCTGTGTGGTGCGAGCCAGCACTGGCATCGGCCTTGCCAATGCTCCCCCTGGAAGGGGTCTGAGCCCCGTGGTGTGTCCAGGTGACAAGAATGTCACAGGCCCCTCCTGGACATGGGAGTCGGGAATGACAGCAACCTGGGAGGGGCTGACCCTCACCTTCCCCTGTGTCTGTCCTTTTGTTCTCTGCCAGGCTCCTCGTGGGCAAGGCCAGCTGCCCTGATTCATTCCAGCCCCAGATATAAAGGTCCCAGGTCTCTGAAAGGCATCAAGGGCACCCAGGACGCAGGCTGAGCCCTCTCCATCCCTCCACGCTGCCCCAACCATCCCATCATCAGCTCCTAGGGACCAATACGGCCTGCAGCCTGCCAGGCAAAGGCACCCGCCGCTCAGGCCGCTGGCGCTCTTGTCCCAGGTCCTGCTCTCGGCGCTGCTGGTCGCCCCTTAATGAACTCCCTTGCTGGGCCGCCTGTCTTTTCCATTTTCAGTCTTCTGTTGCTAAACTGCGTCCACCCATCGATGGGACTCAGGCGCCCTTCATCCCCCCGGGCTCCAGACACCCAACACAGCAGGCTCCAGCCACAGTAGCTCAATGTACAAAGGCTTTCTGCACTTTTCCTATACCATACCACTCAGTTCTCACCACAGCCCCGCGGGGAGCTCTCCAACTGTGACCATCTTATACCACAGCCTCACTCCACCGAGAGACAGTGGGGCGCGGAGGAAGAACCAGCTCGAGGTCACCCAGCAGTAAGCATCCATTGTGATCTCCAACTCCTGCTCCAAACTCGAGGCCTGGAGCTCCTGGACTGCAGGCGTGACACTTCCCACAGCCCGGCTGTTTCTAGCTCTCTGCTCCCGCTGCTGTCCAGTGCTCTCCCACCCCACTGCCCTCCTGGGCCCAGGCACGAGACAGGGGTGCGGAGGGGCAGGGGTGGCTGAAGCCCCCGGGGAGCTAAGTAGCGGCTGCACTGGGCCCCAAGACAGCACCCAACCCCACCCCCTCTAAGAGGGCCCCAAGCTCAGGAAAATGCTGCCTCTGTCGGCCGCCATACACCTCCCGCGCCCACCACCTCCGTCCTCGCTGCAGGTGTCCTGTGTCCCCTCCGCCCCAAGCCATGTTCTTTCCTGTGGGTGGGCTGCCCTTCGAATTCCTTGCTCCTTGGGGAGAAAGACAGCCCTGGCTGCTGACAAGTGACAGTGCTCATGGTCAGTAGATGGACAGGGCAAAGCTGTCGCAGTCCAGGACAGATGGTGGTGGCTGGGGCAGGAAGGGCACCGCAAGCGTGGCCCACTACTGTGGGTTTGTAGGAAGGAAGAGGAGCCGGCCTGGAGCGCGCAAGCTGTGTGGAGAAGCCCTGGGCACTCACCACTCACGCACACAGAGTGCCAGCCCCCCGCCGCCACCTGGGCCATGGGCAGGCCCTGCAGCGCCTCCAGCAGCCTTGGCTCCAGCTCTGCCTCCAGCGTCCCATGGCCCAGCTGTCCATGTCTGAGCAACGAAGGCCCAGTCAGCCGGGCGCACGGGAGGGTCCCCTCCTCGACCTCGCTGCGCCCCTGCGGCCTCACCTGCCCCCGCCCCAGGAGAACACCTGGCCGGCTGTGTCCAGCAACAGCGCATGCTCGGCGCCCAGCTCCAGCCGGCGTGCGCGCAGCTCCGGGACCAGGCTGCGGCGGAAGGGCGGCCGTGGACCTACGTAGGCACGGGCGCCGGGCAGCAGGGGCAGCCTCTCCGCCCGGGCCTCGGCGTCTGGCTCGGCTCCCTCGGCCTCTGGATCCTGGGCCCAGAGCGGCTCCCCGAGCAGTGCCGAGCCGGGCGCCCAGGCCTGCAGCTTCGCCTGCGACCCTGGGCAGTCACGCAGCAGCACGAGGATCTTCTCTGAGGCCCACGCGTCCCTGCAGCCGCCTGCTGTGCCTCTCGCGGAACCCGATAGCTCCACGCGGCCTCCGCCTGCAGGAAGAGAGTGGGATGGGCCCTGGGCCGAACTGAGGGACGCTGGGCTGGAAGGGGCCCCAACGGCAGGAGGTGTGACAGGTGTGATGGGACAGCGCTGGGGCGAGTGCTCACGGGTCACCAGGGCGGTGTAGCTCCAGCTGGCGCTCACGTGGCAGATGTCCCGGCCCGCCTGCAGAGGCTCAGGGCTGAGGACCTGGCACCTGCACCCTGAGCCCGGCTCCTGCCCGAAGCCGCAGAATCCGAAGCCAAACCAGGCCCCGGACCGCTCCTCTGCCATGGGTTTGACCCCGAGAGATCTTTGCAGATTAGTAGTGGTTGCAGCCTCTGTACCTGCAAAAGCCGGAGAAAGCATGGCACACCCAGGGCAGAGCCAGAGCACACACGACTGCCAGCCTCAGCTTCACATGGTTCTGACCTGTCAGGGTGCCACGGGCTGGCTTCACTTGGGGCCTCGGCCCAGGATCTTTGGTTCCTCTCCTGCCCTGATTTGACTCCACACCATCGTGGGGATCCACAGTTGGGCCCCTCTTACGGCAGACACCAGTGCAAGTAACCTGACCAGTCAGAGCCAGGACGGAGGGACAAGAGCCCTGAGCCCAGGTCCTGCTGCCCCTCGTGGGCACCAGGCCGTGTGCGTGCCAGTATCCAACTTGATTCGCCTGCACCCAACTTGACCTCTTCTGTGTTTCACAGGGGGATGGGACCCTACTTGTGAAAAGTGCACAGAAGGGCTGCGGCACTGGCACTGTTGGCTCGGTAAGCCCAGTACTTAGAATTGACAGAGATGAGCATTGCACATTTTACTGGTGTTCAGAGACCACAATCTCCACAGGCCCTCGCGTCACTTAGTTGTTCAACAAGCTTTCACTGAGCCCTCACTCTGGGCTAGCGTGGATACTGTCTGCCCCCAAGGAGCTCACATTTAAACACGGGGTAGAACTGACCGCCTGCAATTTGGAGGCGGCAGCAGGTTCATCTTGATTAGAAATTTACTTTTTTTCTTTCTTTTTTAAATCTTTTTGAGACAGGGTCTCACTATGCAGTTCAGGCTGGCCTTGAACTCACTTTGTAGTCCAGGCTGGTCTTGAATTCACAACGATCCTCCTGCCTCAGTCTCCTGAGTGCTGGGATTATAGCCGTGAGCCCCCACGCCCTGTGAAATTTACACTTTCAAGCTCTAAAGTCAGACCTTGGGTTCTTCTGCGACCATAGAGTCGCTGGGCTCGCAGCCCCTTCCATATCCACTCCCAACTCCAGGGGCTCTGACCTTGATCTCGGTCACCGCAGGTCCCCTGCGCCCAGCGCCCTTCGCGAAGTCCTCCAAAAGCTAGAGCGGCACCACCAGCCCAGCGCTCTGCGTCAGGAGGACGAGTTTGAAAGGCAGCGGGCCAAGCGAAGCGGCCATTGGCTGCAGCAGCCTCCTCGTGACCAATCGCTCACAAAGGCTGCGACATCACCTCTTGGGGCGCGGCGTCCGGAGGTTTGTGCTCACCTCCCCGCCACTGCCTTTTCGGACCCAGCTCAATCGTTCCGGCACGATGGTTACGCAGCGCAAAGGCAAACCCGTCGGTGAAATGGACCAAATTTCTGCCGTGCTGCAAAGCTCCGACTAGAACCACGGAGGATAACTACAAACACTCAAGAGAAATTGTGGGTGGATGCGATGCCGCAGATTGGCGGACACAGCCATTCTGGCTTCTTGGCCACATCTCACTACTGCCCATGCGCAGAACAGGAAGTGACTGTAGGCGGTGACCTCCCTTCCACTGATTGGCTCGAGCCCTGTCACTTACACCTGCGGGGCCAATAAAACTGTCCTGCGCTTTTGGTTCGAGGAAATGGCTCACCGCTGTCAGGTATACGCCTTTCCTCCAAGCGAAGTATGTTTATCCACGAATGCCCAGGGCACAACCACCCCAAATCCTAAGCACGGCCTCATCACCAGTCGCAGAGGACTTAAGACTATAAGACAAACGTACTGTGGGCCCAGCACTTAGGATAATGTACCCCGAAACCATTTATTTCCACAAAAGTGGTTTGTTGGTTAGCTTCCTGGGCTCACCCCTTGGTCCTCCGGAATCAACTCAGTGGGTCCTAGGGCGGGGAATCCCGTGCCCCTCTCCTGTCCCTCCCTCCGCAGCCTTCTCTGCCCAGTGACCGGGCACACATCTGAGTCCCACACACTTTATTATAGCACGTGTGCCTGCAGCAGGCTTGGTGACATGCTCACAGGTGCTGAGGCTTCAGGGCGCACTTCCTGAGGGCCAGAATCCCCAGGCAGGGCAGGGCCACACATTCCCCACTTCCAGCTCTGCGGAGTACAGAAAACCGTGCCCTCTGAGTGAGGCTGGAGGCAGTGATGGCTGAGCACGGTGGTGCGGCAGTGTAGCTGCATGTGGACCATAACTCAGAGCAGAGGACACCAGAGCCAGTTTGCAGGGGCACTGCACTCAGCCCCAGAGCTATGCTCGGCCAGAACGGCTCTCTTCAGTGCTACCATAGGGAGCATGTGCCTGAGCCTTGGGGCAGGCGGCCCCTCACTCTCCACCCTGGCTGGGCTGGATAAGTCCATATTCCACAGCTTTCACCAGGCAGGCAGCAGCAGCCCTGGCCACAGGGCCCTCCTCGCCCTTAGCCAGCACCAATAGGATCTCCAGCACCTCGCTCTCCATCAGGGTGCTGGCAACCTCCCTCGAGGCCTCCACCATGTTCAACACCACCACAGCACCCCGGTGCTGCAGCTCCTGGTTGGGGCTCAGAAGCAGGGCCTGCAGGATCTCCAGCCAGTGTGTGGTCTGCAAGAAACGGGAAAGGTGTGACCAACAGTGCCAGCTCGATGCTGGTGAATATATCCATTCTCTACGATATGTTCCCCCCAAGGGGTGGGGTTCAGAACACCCAGGCACTGACCACTTGGGGAATGCGGCTGCACAGAGAGGGCCGTGCAGAGGTGAGCATGGCTAGGCCCCCGGCAGCTGCCCGCCGCAGCAGCTCATCGTCCTCTCCGCTGTACAGCACCAGCAGCTTCAGCCGGTCGCTGCCCTGTGCTTCAAAGAGGTCCTGTACCTGTGGCCCAGAGGGGAAGAGAACAGTGTCAGCTGGACATGAAGCCAAGGCTGAGCATGGCACCCTGTGCACCGCCATTTGTCACAAGCTCCCGGGTCGGCCGCACCTCCTTGCTCACGGCCAGGTTACACATGCACTCCGTGGCCGCCCGCCGGAGCATCTCATGCTCCTCGAACATGTAGCCCTCAATCATGGGCACAGCCTTCTCCTTCAGGATCTTCTGTCTGCGGACAGAGGCAGATGTGTCAGCACTGTCAGGTCCACCCCTGCGGCCCCACGGTGGGGAGAGCCGGGCCCTCCGCAATGCCCAAGATCCTTCTGCACCGGGAAGGAGCTGTGCTGCTTTTGTTACCTGACCAGACCTGGGCAAAATGCTTGCAACTAGGAGGTGGGGGCAGGGATGGTGCAAGAAGACCTGAGTGCTCACCCTGACCAGTCCATGCAATGTTTTACTTAATCCTCACACAACCACATTCTGTGAAGGTGCAGTGGTTATTGTACTATCCTGCAGGAGGAGAAAGAAGCTGGGTAGTGAGCCATGCTGCTAGGGCCCAGACACTTGTACATGAAACACGTTTATGTGCATTTTCTCATTTAATTGTCCTCGCCACTACTGCATGAGCTAGATATAGGAATCCTCTCAGCCACAGAGGCAGAAACTGTGGCAGAGTTCAGTAATTTGTTTGAGGTTACACACTGGTACCTAGGGAAGCCAGAATTGAAGTGGTGTCGCTTGGCCTCACATGCATGATGCAGGAAAAGCCAAGGACCAGCTGGGTGTTGTGGCACACACCTGCAATCCCAGCACTCACTGAGAGGCTGAGGCAGGAGGATCCCAATTTTGAGCCCAGCCTAGGTAACTCAGTGACTTAGACTCTATTTAATAAAAAATAAAAAAGACTTCACCTGTCAATTCACAGTAATACACAAAAGCATGCACCAATAATGAGTATTTTTCAGTTATAGACACTATCAGGGATGATCCCAATCCCACCGCCTGGTCAGGCCCTCACCGGAGCCTCTCGCTGATCCCAGCCAGGTTTGTTAGGGCCATGAGGGCCTCAAAGTTCTGCAGTCCTGAGCAGTCGAGGTGCAGCAGGGAGACGAGGGGCCGGACCACCTCATAGATCTGCGAACCGAGCACCACCATCAGAGCCACTTGCCACAGCCCCTATAACCGAGCCACTGCACAGGCAGGAATCTACCCTGACAGCAGCTGAGGCTGTCCCTCCCTACCCAGGCTCAGCAAGCCACTACTTCCTGTTGGCCCCAAGGGAGGCCTGGCCAGCAGCCATGAGGGCCAAGGGGAGTGGGTGGAGGAGAGGTCAGGCCCAGAGCACGCACCCGCTCACCGGGAAAGGTCATCTCTGGGTTGGAGGTGATGGTGAGCTTGGCAAGGGCCTGGGCGGCCTTGGTCTGCCCCACATCGGTGCCTTCCAGGGCCAATGGGATCAGTGCCTGGAGGAACAAGCCCATCAGTGCCACGATGGACCCAGGACCCTGAGCCCTGGCTGTGCCCTCAGCCCTCCCTTCTCTCCAGGCTGACCATGCCCCTTGGGTCTCCTCACCCTGCCCTAGCACTTGCTGCAACACCCAGATGGGGCCAGACCTGGACTGGGCTGGGCGCTGGAGGATAAGAGGAGGAAGTGCACTCAGACCTAGAGGCAGTGAGGCACCCTGGGGAGCCATGCCAGCCCTCCTCCCTCCTTGGGGAGCGGGTCCTGCTGTTCACTAACAATGTCTTTCTGTGCACTGCCAAGCCCAACCTCTTCCATGACAGCCAGTGGGTCCCAGGTCCCAGGAAGTACAGTGTTGCTTACCTTGCCCCCACCCTGAGCCACTACCACGCCTCGGTCCTCCACCTCCTCCACCAGAGCCAGGAAGACCCTGCGGGGATAGAGCAGGCAGCCAGTGGTGGCCCACAGCACAGGCCTTGCCTGGCAGGAGCTGGGGGTGCAGCCCTAGGCAGCTCACCTGGAGAGCAGCTCTCGGCAGGAATTGGTCAGCACGGGGCTCTCGGTCTTCACCATGCATGTCATGGCTGACACCACGCCAGCAGCCAGCAGCTTCTTCACCCTCGCTCGTACAAAGCTAGGCTTGTCCTAATGAGGGAGGCAGCTCAGGTGCCCTTGTCCCGCTCGACTGGGAGAGCAGACCCTTCCCACCGAGGACACTGATGTTCATCAGTGGGAAGTGGCCAGCGTCCAGGCAGATACCCTAGGCCAAGGGTCTCAAGGACAGGGAGACCTGCCTTCCAGCGCCCCTCACCTTGGGGTGTTGCTCGGGAACGTGCTGTTTGGCGTACTTGGCCAGCTCCACCATCTTGGGGTCAGGCTCCTCATAGTCATAGCTGTTGGTGCAGTTGACCAGGGCTGAGGCCACTGCGAAGAGCACAGACCTCTCCTCAGACTGCCGGGACATAAGGGCATTCAGCAGGCCAGGTGGGGCACAGGAAGACCAGAGCCCTGGACCTCCCCAGGCCCTGGACTCAGAGAACCCCAGTCTCCTCCCCAACCCCTCCAGAGAGGTCCCCCTCCTGACACTGCTGGTGCCCACGCCCACGGAGTAGCCGCCCTTCCTCCTGGGACAGGGGCCCCTGGCGTGACAGCGGGAACCTGGGAGCTACCCTGCTGAGCTGGAAGAGCGCCTTTAGAGCGGCCCCATCCTCCACAAACTCTTCCTTCACATCGGCGTCGAAGGTGAGGTAAGCCAGGCCCTCCACAGCCCAGCGCCGCGTGCCTGCATCGATCTGCTCATTGCAGAGCCACCTGGGGACACAGAGGGTAGCAGGGAGTGTCAGACCCCTGGAGCATGAGCAAAATAAGCACAAAAGGGGGGCTCCAGGGCCCGAGCACCTCTCAACAGGATGGAAGCAGGTCACGTGCCAGGATTCTGGGAGTCCACCTGGGGTGGGGACAGTGGGAAGGGCCCCCAAGATCTGCTCTCTCAAGCAATCTGACAGGTGTGGAGCCACAGCAATGCCACAAAACTCACTTCCGACACTGCTTGGCCAGTTTGAGAGTGGAGCCTTCAGCAAACTGCTTCATGCTGAAGTCAGTCCCTCCAGCCGAGCCGAGCTTGCAGAGTCCCTGCAGGAGCGGACAGTCTAGCTGCCTAGCTGCTGGGATGGAGGCCGGAGCTGGTCCTCAGCCCTGGCATGGGCCTCCTGCATGGCCCTCTGGAGGTCACCCACGCCGACCAGCACCTCCCGCCAGGCCACCCTGCAGCACTGGGCAGCTGATCACCTACTGAGTGGCCACACGACACAGGGTGTCGGGGAATGACACGCTGGCCACTGGGCTTCCTGGCCCCACCCCTTCCCAGCCCTCACTGAGAACTGCTGCCCCTTTCTACGCCATATCAAAAAACCCTTTGCAAGCGGAGCCAAGACACTTATGAAAAAAGGCAAGAGATTGCAGGCAGTCAGGACTTTATGGGACACAGAAATCCAGGTCTCTGCCAGGGAAGGACCAACTCCTATGGGTCCACAGAAGGCTCATGGAGGGCTGGACTGTCCCCAGACCACCAGATCCTAGAGACACTGTGTGAACCCTGCAGGCCAGTGTCCTCTCTGAACGTGGCTCACTTTCCTGACATGACCAGAAGCCCTGTGGTGGGAGGGAGCAGGCCCAGGGCTCTGGCTCGGACCTGGCACTGCCACCCTGGATTCTCCCGGAGCCCTGCAGCCCATCCCAGTATCTCACCACCAGTGCCCGGATCCGGATGCTGTCCTTCTCGCTACGCTTGTACAGGTCCTTCAGCAGCGAGACACCATTGGCAGTGATGAACGAGGCCCGCTTGGCCTTGCCGGCTGCATGGATCAGCGCCTCCACAGCCACCAGCTGCTCCTCCTCCTGCTCGGAGGCGCAGAGGGCAATCACGCTCTCCATGACCCCGCTCAGCTCCAGGGCCCGGTTGCCAGCGTCACACGGGCCCTGCAGGAGGCAGGACACTGTCTGGATAGCCCGCAGCTTCCCAGCTAGCCCTTGGCCTTCAAACCAGCTCCTGAGGGAAACGGTTACAGTGGTCACACCAAGGCACACATAAAGGGTCTCTTCTTCCCCCTCTTCCCCTCTACTGTGCAGGGTAGAAACAGCAAAAATGGCTGCCGTGGGAGACTGGCATTTCCACCAGGAGAATCACATTTTCTTTTTGCATGGTCCTGGGGACCGAATCAAGGGCTTCATGCAAAGCTATGCACCTTTCTGATTTGAGCCAGGGTCTCACTAAGCTGCCCAGGCAGGACTCCAGCCTAAGCCTCCTGCTCCAGCCTCTTGGGGTCTGGAATGACAGGTGGGCACTGCTCATGTGCCTGGCGCCAGTTTTCTTTCCACTTCCACGCTGCCTTCCCTAGCGACACGCAAGATATTCTCACTGCCCCCGGCTGCTGACCCCCCTTCCTGAACCTGTTAGGTTCTGAGATCCTGCTGTTTGTCCCATAATGTATCCTCAGTCCCCGGACAGCTCCTTTCGGCTGAGGACTGTCACATGTCCTCCTGGGTTGGGACAGATACAGTGAGTGGTCTGTAAACACAATCTGTGCTGGATGTATTGGCTGCATTCCTGGAGATCCATCTGCCCTGCCCTAGTTACTGTGGAACAGGCGTGGGCCGGGTGTAACTCCTGTGCTCGCTGTTACTCGGGGGTCTGAGGCAGGGGATCAAGGCCAGCCGGGCGACACGGCAAGACCCTGCCGCAGAAAAGGAAACAAGCAGTGGGCCCTGCACTCTGTCAGCCCCCACTGGTGCTCCCAAAGCTGCTCTCCTTGGTGTAAGCCCTTCACTCCTCTCCCTCCTGTAGTCCACACTGGCTGCCCCGCCCTGGGGCAGCAGCCTTACTTGATGTAGCTCTCACAGAGTCTGTGGAAATTCTCCCGCTCTGCGTCACACTTCAGGTCATCAAAGAGTTTGCTGAGCAGAATGGAGGCGCTCATTCTGCTGTTTGCCGTCACTGCGAGCTCCCCGGCAGAGTCCTGCAAGGAGCCTCCCACCTGCAGGATCTTTTTCAGACCTGAAAAAGGTGCCACTTAGACAGGACACCAGTGCCCACACCTGCAGGGAAAGGGAGGCAGGAAGGGTTCCGGGAAGACACAGAGAAGCAGAAGCCCTCTCAGCGAGGAGACTGCAGAGGTGAGAGATGGCAGCAAGGCACACAGGGGCCTGGCTTGCCCATCTGCTACCCTGGGGAGCAGCCATGCCACAGGGAGGCACAGGCGCAAGCTCTGCATGCTGGCCCCACTCTGCACAGTGCTCTGGGCTTTGCTGTTCCTGCTCTGTAACCCTTAGGAGAAAAGAGTACCCTGGCCCTGGAGAACACCGGGATGACGGAGGATGGGGTGTATGCAGGGACCTGGCAGATGTGTTCAAAGGCTTTGCTTACTTATCTTTTTGTGCAAAAGAGAAGTATGAATTGATACAATAAAATGTGTTTTTTTCTGAGTACACTACTAAAGACTTCAGCTGTGCATGGTGGTATAAACCTATGATCCCAGGACTGAGAGGCTGAGGCAGGAGGATCATGGGTTCCAGACCAGCCTGGGCTACAAAACTAAGTGCAATCTCAAAAACCAAACTACCAGGCTTGGTAGCATGTGGCTATAATTCCAACACTTGGGAGGTTGAGGCAGAGGATCACCGCAAGTTTGAGACCACCCTTGGTTACATATTGAGTTCAGCCTGGACTACATAGTGAAACCCTATCTCTATTTTTTTTTTTTTTTTTGGCTTTTTGAGACAGTCTCTCTATGCAGTTCAGGCTGGCCTTGAGCTCACTTTATAGCCCAGGCTGGTCTGGAACTCAGAACAATCCTTCTGCCTCAGCCTCCCGAGTGCTGGGATTACAGAGTGCTGAGATTACAGGCATGAGCCACCATGTCTGGCAACCCTATCTCAAAATAAAAGAATAGGCCACTGTGTTCTCTTAACACTTTTCTTACCATTCCTAGGGACATGCAGGCCTCACCCACCCAAGCAAGCTTCTATAAACTGTATCACCTGCCTTGGTCAATGACCCAAAGAGTAAGGGTGTTGTCGGGGTCCTTAGGAGACTTCCGGGGCACCATCTTGATCAGGAGGGTCAGGGCATTGTCTCGGCCCTGGCCAGAGACTCCCACCTCAGTCAGCAGCTCCAGAAGGTTACTGATGAGGACCTTTAGCTCCCGGCTGGGCTCTGGCAACAAGAACACATGCATGGTCAGCGAGGCCCCGGGTTCAAGCTCAGCAGCCCCCTCCCAACAAAAGGGACATTTTTGGGTTCCACAGTAACCAGCCCCGGTGACCTGTGACTCCTCCACCAAGCCAGGGTGATTGAACCAGGGAAGGGTCTGCATGCTGGGCTCTGGGCTGAGCTCTGGCCTCCCCCACAGGCACCCTGGCTGCTTAGACTCAAGTAAAATCTGGGCAACATGTAGCTGCAAGTCTGGTCCCAAAAGAACTGGCCTGGCTGGTCTGGGCCCATTCTATCTGTGACAGAAACCGCCACACGGCCCCAGCCTGGCCTCCACTCACCCACAATGATGGCACCCTCCTTGCCTCGGAAGCCCTTCTTGACACCTTCCTTGAGGGCATCAAACATCACCTGCAGCAGGTGACAGGCAGCCAGGGACACAGCCTGGTTTTCCACGCCCAGGACAGATACCACACGCCGAGTTCCCAGCACACTCAAGGTGGCCACTGTCTGTGGAGAGAAGACAGCCTCAGGCTGGTGAAGAGCAGCCACAGAGATTGCTACCTCAGAGCCAGAGCCTGAGCCCGAAGGTGAGACAACAGCTGGCAGGAAGGACAAGCACCCAGGGAGAAGTACACAGGCCTGTCTGGTTTTGTTAGAAAGGCTTCCTGAAGAACACAGGCCAGAACCACAAGAGACAGGGACTGCTCCGGCCCTAGAAGCAGTACTTTGGCTGGTGTCTCCCAAAAGAGACACAGAAACCTGACTGCTAGGCCCAAGGACACCTAGTTTCTCCCCAGTTCCAGCCCTGGAGTCCGATGCCACCTGGGGATGTGGACATGCACAGGATGGGAGCCCCCACCTCGTGTCTAAGCTGGAGAACCCAGGACCATGTGGAAGGTAACGGAAAGTAAAAGGCTTGGCCCAGAAATGCTGGCTGTGCTTGGCCAAAGCACGCTGCAGAGAGTGCTTCCCACTCCACTCCTCATCAGGAGTTGTAGGCACCTCCGAAAGTACCCAAGGGTCCAGCTCCTGTCCTCTGGATCAAGCCGCTCAGGTGAGAACTCGGGACATGGATTTCACCACAGTGACCCAGGAACAGGAGTGTCCCTGTCCTAGAGACCACAGTCTGTGCTGGGAATCAGGTCGCTGTCTCCATGGTGAAGATGCCATGGAGGACCTGTGACCACATCATTAGCTGAGGAGAAGCCAGTCTGATCTAGATGTAGAGCTGGGACAGGTGTCCTTCTGAGCTTCGTTGTGTGAATCCCAAGCAAGCCAGCGAGCGGGTCCAGGAGCCAGCTACAAGAAAGCCAGGCCCGGCGTGCTGGAGGCTCTTTCTGCCCTACCCTGTCCTAACTTATTGTGGCCTTTTTGGTGCCATTTTCATTTTTCCTCTCCTGAATCCTACCCTCTGCCTTAAGTTCTTTTTGGAGTAAGGGGAGGGGTGGAAGCACAGATGGATGGATAAGCGGCTGGGTGGGTGGACAGATGGACTCCATCCATCCCACCTACCCGGGACTGGTGCTCAGAGCAGATGCCAACCAGCGTGCGCAAGGCCGCCAGCATGAGGTCCGTCTCTCCTGTGTCCAGCAGGCGCTGCAGGAGCTGAACCCCATTGTTCCGGAAGATCTTCTCAGCTCCAGCATCCTCCCGCGCCAGCACCACCAGGTTCTGAGAAGCCTGTGTCAGAGGAAGTACACTGTGACCGTGACAATGCACCCAGCACAGGGCACAGCAAGCGGAAGCCCTGAGCTCTGGACTTCCCAGCTCCCACTTAGCAGCTGAGTGACAGTGGCCATAAACTAAACTTCAGTTGCTTACAGAGAAAGAATCTGCTCTCAGGGTTGACAGCAATAGGAAATGAGTCTTTGTGAACTGAGTTCCTGGCAAAGGCTAAAGGACATGGCAGTACCCAGTCACTTCTGTACACCCAGCTCTGGCACAGCCCCTGGCCAGGGGCACTGTGAATGGGTCCAACTTCCCTGGTTCACACCAGGGCCCCAGGCCCTCAGACACCCATGTAGGACATGTGGCTCAGGTCAGCAGGCGTCTGAGGCCCACACTGGTGAACGAATCCTAGGATGATGGCTGTGGTGGGGGTGCAGCCCACTGGCCTGGGCCAGGGATGTACCTTCTGCTTCTTCTCAGTGCCTTTCTCTTCTGGGTCCAGCAGGATCTGGAACATCTGCTCCACCTTGGCATCTGTTGAGGACATGTATCGCACCTACAAGGAACCAGCAAGATGGAGAAGTTACCATTTCTGGCCGGAGACAGCGTGTCCCTGCTTGTTCTTCCTGGCTCCGAGGCCTGGCTCCCATCTCTGCGCCGCCAGGAGGATGACTGGGCTCGGGCCCAGCACCATACCATGCTGGGCAGGAACAGACTTGCTAGGAGCCTCTCCTAACTTCCTGTGGCCATTTTCCTCTCTGACCTACTTCCTGCTTGGTCACTAGGACAGCACTGCTGCTGCAGTCAGTGCTATGCAAGAAGATCTATGTAGGTGCTGCCACAGACTGAACTTGGGGTTTATGTTTTGCAGAGAGCTGCTAACATTCCCTTGGGTTCCTGCTTTGTTTTTTTTCTTTTTTGGTTTTCTGAGACAGGGTCTCACTATGCAGTTAAGGATGGTCTTGCACTTGTATGTAGCCAAGGCTAGCCTTGAGCTCTGGTGATTCTTCCGCCTCAGCTTTCTAAGTACTGGGATTACAGATGTGGACCACCACTCCCAGTCATAACTCTCTTTACAGTTTTAAAAAATAATCTGCATGGGCAAGATCATCCTAAACCTACTCCTGTCCCCTCCCAGGGTCCTAGACACAGACAGCGGCATAAGCCCAGAACATACCACCCCCTCATCCCCCTTTGCATCCACAGCACACATGACTAATTGATCATAGCATGGCCCCTGGCTAACCTCAGAAAATCTGCTTCTTAACCCTACTCAACACAGCACTCTAGGCAGCTGCTGCCACTCAGACTTGGCACTGAAAGGAAAACTATTTGCTTACCCAAGTCCCAACCTTTCAATAAACTGGTAAGTTCATAGTTGTTTCCACTGTGACAGCATTTTCACTGTCATTGGCCAAATTATTTGGTTAATTCAAGCTTGTTATAGCTCACGATGGTCTTTCAATTCTTTTTTTTTTTTTTTTGGTACTGGGAATCGAACTCAGGACCTTGCACTTGCCAGGCAGGCACTTATGCCACTGAGCTGTATCACTGGCCTTTCAATTAATTTTTACAACTCAATTTAAAAATACATCCACTACAATAGAGAGGTGCGGTGGCACAAAACTGTAACCCCTACTATTTGGGAGGCTGGGGCAGAGGATCACAAGTTTGAGCCTGGGGAACTCAGCAAGACTCTGTCTCAACAAAAAAGAAGCCAGGCATACCTGTAATCCCAGCACTCTGGGAGGCTGAGGAGAAGAATTACAAGTTCAAGCCTCATGTGGGAAACTTAGTGGAATCTTGTTTCAGAATTAAAAAAAGAAATAAAATAAAAAGGGCTAAGACGTGGCTCAATGTGAAGGCCCTGGTTTCAATCTCTAGTGTCTTCTTTAAATATGACTGATCTATACATTCACATCCCATAAAAAAGCAAAACCAAGATCTGTACGTAACAATATCTCTTAATTTAAAAATAAGTTAGAGCTTCCTTTGCAAAGGAGGCTCAATCTCATTCCTTTCCCCAAGAGTCACGAAGTTATCATTTTGATATATAAATTTTAAAACACTTTTCATTTGTATTTACAGGTATCTACCCAAGCATACCCACAAAAAACAGTATTATTTGGGGTCTGAATTTGGAGATCATTTCACCATAAGTAACATCCCACCTCTGTGTTATTGTATATCTTGCGTTTCTCCAACTTTCAACAAGTATCAAAGAACTTTCTACGTGAATACACGGGGACCTCCCTCTTCTCATCAACTACAACCCGGGCGTCTGTAATAAGAACATCACCCAGCTTGTTCAGCTGTTCTATAACCGGGCATGTAGGCAAGTTCCAAGTTTTCCTTCCTTCAAACAAGGCTGAGATAAATATGCACATGCCTACATGTACACAAAAATAAGGGTTCCTACAGGGTAACCGCACACATACTGGGTCATAGGACATATTCATTCAAGACTTTAATAAAGGGGTTGGGACTATAGCTCAGTGGTAGTGCATCTGCCTAGCGTAAGGCCGGCCCTGGGTTAATCCCCAGCAAATACATAGAAGTATAAACACTGTAAAAGACATGGTAACACACTCTCCAGCGCAGCAGTACCAGTTTACACTGCCCTGATCCAGGTCCCTCTGCCACGGGGTCAGTACCCTGAGCTCTCCCGCATTCCTTGTACCTTCTCTTGAATCTGCCCCCCGATGCTCCGTAGGGCCTCTTGGAAAACTTTGTTCTTGGGCTCGAGGCTCACACACCGCTGTAGGTCAAGGACAGCCTGGTCCAGGCGGCCCAGCTTCTCTAGGGCTTGACTCCGCCGGTAAAGTGCTTTGACATCGCCGCCGTCCTTGTCAATGGCTGAGCACAAACAGGAGCTCTGTCAGCACCCAAGAGGCCACAGTCTCCAGGCAAGAGCAGTAGGGAAAGATCTCGAGGGCCCGAGGAAGGTGGGGAGACGGAAGTGGGGCTCAGTACTCCAGCCTCAAAGGGTGAGGGTAGCTGCAGAAAAGCAAAAGCCCGAGAAAGTGGGAAAGAAAAGCAAGTGTGTCTCAGGGCCAAGGCAGAAGATGGAGCGGCGGTCCCGGTCCCTGCCCACCGCAGAAGCCCCGCCCACGACTGCATGCCAGGCCCCTTCCCCTACCTTTAGAGGCCTCTGTTTCTGCTTTCTCATACTCTTCCTGCAAGAGCAAGATCAGGGGCCTGAGACAAGTCATCTCCCTTCCCAGGCACCAACCAGCATCAGGAGGCCTTCTTCAGTCACCCGATCGATGCCCCTCCACCCTGAGGCCCAGAGGCACCAGCAACAGGGAGTGGCCAGGGAAGGGGAGTGTCCAGTCGGCCGGGCAAGCAGGGGGACGGTGGCCCCGGCCCTCACCAGCTTGAGGTGGCAGGCGGCCCGGTTCCGATGCAGGACGGCCTGGTCCTGGGGCGTGGCGCCCAGACCCAGGGCCTGGGTGTAGGCCGTCAGGGCGCCCTCGTAGTCTCCGCATTTGAACAGCTCGTTGCCGTCTTTGCGCAGCTGCTCCGCCGAGCTGGCCTATGCGGGCAAGAGTGGGAACGTGGGGAGGAGGGGGCGAGTCCCATGGAAGGCAAGGGATGGGCCGAGGGAAGCACGGGAATGCGCAAGCAGGTGCGAGGGGGTGACGGGCGGAAGGGTGAGTACGCACCCCGGGGACGGCGGGCCGGGGCGCGGGGGTCCCGGGACCACTCACAGTCATCTCGGCGATGAAGCCCGGGCCGGCGCAGGCGCAGCTTCTGTGGCTGGGGACACGCACGCTGGAGCCCCGCCCCTTCTGCGTCAGAGGCGGAGCCAGAGGCGTGGGGCTAGGGGGCGAGAGGCCCGGCCCGCAGGCACAGAGGCCGGGACTCGGACTCGCCTAGTCTATTCCCGCCGGGACCTGCAGGGGGCGCGCGGTGGAGGACGTATGCCGAGGCGGGCTTGTGCCCCGCCGGCGACCGCGATAGAAGTGCAAGAAGTCAGCGGTCACCAGGGCCACCAGCAGCAGGCTATAGAGGCCCAGCGCTAAGAGCGAGCCTGGGCCCCTGTGGGAGAGGGGAGAGGAGAGAGGGGAGAGGAGGTATCAGGATCGTGCAAAAGTGCAGAATCCCAGCCCTAGGCAAATGCAGACTTACATTACACATTCACAAACAAATATAGGAGCTCACAGGTACCCTGAGTCGCCCACTATAATGTGTGTAATCTACAGAGTACTTGATTCTCAGTGTTGACACCAACACCCACCTCTGCGCTCCCAACGCCTACCACGGGCCTCCCTGTTACCTGCCTGCTTTCACAGCCTCTTGACCAGCCCCCTCTAGTACCAGTGATTGAACCCAAGGCCTTCGCACGGAGCTATATCCTGAGCCCTTTTTTATTTTGAGACAGGGTCTCAGCCAAGTCGCTAAGTTGCCCAGGCTGAAATTGAATTTGTGGTCTTCATGCCTGAGCCTCCCAGAATGCTGGGAATACAGGTGTGCCTGGCCACATTCACAGCTTTTTGAGATCGGGATTTATGTGACTATCTGCTTTGCTCACTAATCTGCAAGCTACAAGTCTCCCCGTCCCAGAATTTAGAAATAGAGCTAAAGATACTGGACTGCCCTGGCAGCGTCCCTGTGCCTACGGGGTTGCAGCTCTCACCTGAGGACGCGCGGGGGTGGAACAGCTGAAAGGTTGACCTGGTACAGGGCCTCAAATTCAGCTCGTGTGCAGCAAGAGCCCCCTGCAGCCTGCAGGTGGCAACAGTAGGCCTCCTCCCGAGAATCAGAGAGCCGAGGACAGAAGAAACCAGGGTGGTGGCGGCCATCGGCATCCTGGGTGGCCTGGCACAAGTAGGGGTGATGGACCAGTGCTGAAGAGAAAGGGAAGAGGGCTGGAGATGAGCAGGTGGCGCCTGCTCACACCCCACTGTACTAGATCGGCCCCTCTAGAGAAGGGCAGCTCCCTCCCTGCTCCCAGGGCCCCCCACAACGGGAGGAAGAGACTATACCTGAAGGAGACGTGGGCCGGGCCAGGGTCCTCCAGCTGAACAGCAGCAGCAGCCCCAGGGACAGACCTGTCAGCAAGGGCCCTGGCCTCTTCCTCTGGGAGCCCATGAGAGTCACCCGCACCTCAACCCTGGTCCTAGCAACCCCGACATCTCCCTGTCTAAATCAAGGCTGCAGACAGTAAGGAATTAAAAATCAAAGAGGCTTCTCAGGCACCATGAACACAAACCTGAAGCTCCTGGACCCAAGCCTCTACCATAGGCTTCTAGAAAAACAAGAACAAATCCATGGCCGTCAGCTGCTGGAAAATGCAGGGCCTGTGGCTCCCATCTGTCCACGGTTTTTTGAGCTGAGTGGGAGAAGGCTCAGAGGACGGAGGAGAGCATGAGGGATGAGAGAGGAGTTGAGTAATCCTCTGGAAGATCAGACAAGCACTCAGAAGCAAACATGTTGCTCTCTAACCCGTCTCTAGCTTCTAGGCTGCTGTGAAGCCCTGGGGACTCTGACAGCTCCATCTGATGCCCCAGAGACCTCAGTTCCAGCTGTGGGACTTCCCTCCCTAGCCACACAACGTGGCAACCACTAAGCCCAGGTGCAAACCAAGGATGAGCCTTCCATCAGCTCCCCTGGCTAACAAGCCAAATGTGAAATGTCTCATTGGAGTACACTTAGCAACTGGCTGTCTCCATCTCTCGGGCAGGCACTACAAGGCTTTAAAGTAAAAGCCCTGGCTGTGGGGTCCCAGAGCTTAACCACCCTTCTTCAAATGCTAATAAGCAGTGTTGAAGGGCAGGAAAGGAGCTTTAATCACCAAGGCTGTGCTGGGAGGACAGAGAGAGTGTTTTGTTTTGTTTTTGAGACAGGGTCTCACTATCTAGCCCAGGCTGGCCTTGAACTCATGGCTATCCCCCTGCCTCAGCCTCCCAAGTGCTGGGATTACAGACATGCACCACCATGCACGACTCGGGCAGAGGTTTACAATTTGAAAAATACTTGGTGTTTTATGCAAAGGTGCACAAAGATCAGGGTTGGGGTACACAGCTAGAGGTTTGCATAGCTGGCAGTATAGGTAACGCTGGTGAAACGTGGTCTGGTTGATGGTATCTCAGGCCTTGTTGGGAGGAGACAGCATCTCTTGAAGGGATGATTCAGCTCCCGGTTCCTGTCACTGTCACAGTGTCATTGTTCCAGCTTAGGGGGGCTCCCCTCATGGGGTACATTGCGAGCCTTCACTTTTCCTGGAACCTGAGGTGACTGTACATTTAGGATAATGACTGGTAATCCTAAGCATCAGTCCAAGGAGTCTAGAACCGGACACTGTAAAAGCTGGCAGTTGGATGTCTGCAAATTCTGAAAATTACTTCAATTACTCTGGGCGTGGCCAGTCTTGAAGGACAGAGGAACAGGCTAGGTAAGTTTAGGGCCAATAAACCCTGCATTCCTACTTTTTTAGATAGATGCTCCTTCAGATGCTCCTTAAGTGTTTAACATACTTACACGCAAAGCTAAGCAGGGATCTGACCCAAAGTTATGATAACAAGGAGACAGATATGAAAGGAAGGCAGAGCTGGGCCTGGTGGCCCAGGCGTGTAAAGCCAGCACTCACAAGGCTGAGGCAGGAGGATTGCTGTGATTCAATACCAGTCTGGGCAATTCAGCCCAGCCTGGAATACACAGTGAGACCTTGTCTCAAAAATAAATAAAACAGGGCTGGGGATTTACCTCAGTGGCACAGTGCCTGCCTGGCAAGTTTGAGGTCCTGAGTTTGATTTCTGGTACTCCCCCCCAAAAATAAATAAAATAAGAAGGGAGGCAGAGATATTAAGCTTCATCTTACTTTTAGTTACCCATTGGGCATCTGTACACCGGTGTTACAAAGGAAGCACTCTGGGGGCTCTCCAGGTCTCTCATGCCTCAGATCTCATAGCTGCCATTTCTAAGGCAGGGCATTCCCCAAAAGGGACCAGAGCTGTTATCCCAATGCTTACGGAGCCAGGCAACGAGGTGCTCCCAGAACAGCTGGAAAAAGACTCATGGCCCCAGGGGCCCCAGCAGGTGCCCTTACAGCACAAGAAAGCAATGCAAAGTTTTTCTAGCACTAAGAACAGAGACAGTTCGTGCAGAAACATCCCAGATGCCTGCGAGCCTGAATCCGAAGCAGTTGGGCAGAGATCCCATATTAAGACTCATCTTTCCCAAAACTCACGCCCTGCCTTCTCTTGGGCCCACAGTTACGCGGCCTGCAGCTGCAGGCGTAACTATTCTTACAGAACTTTGAAAGTGTCCGCTGCATGGCCAGACTGAAAATTGCCTCTTCCTCCTGGGAGTGTTCTTTTTATCCATACAGACCCCGCAGTCCCCTGTGGCTTCCAGCCTTAAATTCAGGGGCGCACCGTTAGGCCATTGCCTGATTTCTTCTTTGTCCCCGCCGCTCTCCAAGACCGTGGGCACCCTACCCAGCCTTCGCTGTGCTTCGGACCTCAGTCCGGGAAGGGAACCAAAGTTGCAGCAGTCCCTCCGGCCTCCGGCGCGCTAGGGGGCACTACAGACGCTCCTCCGACTCATCTACTACGGTCTCCTGCGCCACTTGTGCGATGGGCTCAGAGATCGCGCAGCTGTTGGAGGCTGCAGATTTCGCAGCTCGAAAGCACCAACACCAGAGACGGAAGGATCCTGAAGGGACCCCCTACATCAACCACCCCATCGGTGGGCGCGCTGGCCTGGGAGGAAATCCTCCTGGCGTCTGAGGGGTGGTGGGGACCGGGAAGGGACGGCAAAGGGCACGCACCTAACAGCGTCTCACGTGTTCCAAGCTTCGTACCAGGCACCGATCGTGCGATGTGCCGTTTAACGCCACCCAGGGGGTAGGCATGATTGTTCTCTTGGCACGGTTGGCTGAGAGAGAGGGTAAGGGATTTACCCACGGTCACCCACTAAGTGAGAAGCCAGCTCCACAACATTGCGGCTCCCTCCGGTCTGACTTCCTGCTCCCCCCGCCCCCACCAGGTGTGGCTCGGATCCTGACCCACGAGGCAGGAATCACTGACATTGTGGTGTTACAGGTAATGTAGCCCCTTGGCTGCCAGGAAGCTCGGGTGGGGATCAGGCATCGTGTTCGGCAACGGGCACCCATCGGCTGGCATCACAGGTCACAGGTCTGATAGGGAGCTTGTCTCCAGGCGGCTCTGCTCCACGACACCGTGGAAGACACAGATGCCACCTTGGATGAGGTGGAGCTGCACTTTGGAACCCAGGTGCGGGGCTTGGTGGAGGAGGTGACGGATGACAAGACTCTGCCCAAGCTGGAGAGGAAGCGGCAGCAGGTGGAGCAAGCACCACACAGCAGCCCAGGCGCCAAGCTGGTGAAGCTGGCAGACAAGCTGTACAATCTGAGGGACCTGAACCGCTGCACTCCGGCGGGTACGCTCCCCACTGGCTCTGAGGGATGGGAAGGGTTGTCTCCCTTCTGTAGATGGCTTGGTCCATTCCCCCGAAAAATCCTGGGCATAGTTAATTCCCCAAAACAGTTCTCCTAAAGTGGGCTTTCTCCCGCACAATAAAACATTGCAACTTTTCTTTAAAACAAAACACACTTTGTAAACTGTGAGACAACAGGCAGAGAGCCCTTGTAGGGGCATCATTTATTTACATTAAATTTAACACGGTTGCTGGGTATGGTGGCTCATGCCTGTAATCCCAGCACTGGGGTGGCTGAGGCAGGAGGATCATTGCGAGTTCGAGGCCAGCCTGGGCTACTGAGTGAGTTAAAGGCCAGCTTGAACTGCACAGTGAGACCTTGTCTCAAAAAGACAAAATAAATAATAACACTGTTAGCAGTTCAGAGACACAGATCAAAAATTACATTAGGAAAACAAAACTACTAAAAATATATCACAATAACAATTCAGGACAAATACCTGACAACAGTGGTAGTGGGATCCATGATTGGCACAGTCAAATCCCTTATCATCCCACTGTGTCCTCTGTCCCCTTAGCAATCCGTGTGGTGCCCTCCTGACACCGCATACACCTGCAGAATGTAACCTTTAGTATAAACATCACGTGAGGCTGTGGCTGTGGCTCATCAGCACAGCGTCTGCCTGGCAAGTGTGAGGCCATGAGTTTGATTCCCGGTACCAAAAAACAAACAAATAAACCTTATGTGAGTTTTAAGCAGTTGGAATTAGCATGTTGTAGGACAAAGTTCTATTATCATCATGAAGTGCTCTGACTTTTTATCAAGTAAGTGCAAAATCAGGGTTCCTCCACTGAGAATTGTTATACAATCAGTAGGATGGGCTTCATTCCTAAGGTGGACACACAACAGTGGGGCCAACTAAAGTTTTCGGGGCAGATGATCCCGTTGGGAACTCCTCCTGGCCCTGCACCAAGCCCTCCAGCAAGTGGGTGAGAGGCCGTGCTGTGCCTGACACCCCACAAGCAGGCTTCTCTCCACTCTTTCATAGGATGGTCAGAACATCGTGTCCAGGAGTACTTCGAGTGGGCAGCACAGGTGGTGAAGGGGCTTCAGGGGACCAACCAGCAGCTGGAAGAAGCTCTGAAGCAACTGTTTCAGGAGCGAGGGCTGACACTCTGAGTGGTGCCTGGAGCTGCCTAGAGGCTCGGATCCAGTCTCACCCAGGCCACCACAGGTTCATACGCCAGTCCTTTGGTACGTCCTGCTCACCCTCCCTCTCCCCTTCATTCAGCCCTGATGACAAAGCATAAAGCCACGTCATTTGCTCTGAAGGTCTCCCACCAACTAAACTGAGCCTCGGATGTGGGGATCATATGTACCCCATCCATTTTGACAGTCTTTTTGTTTGCTGTTTTTCATGGTGGGGTCTCTAGCCCCTCAGGGGCTTGCTTCTTAAACACTGGTTTATAAATCATTATGGAAAATAAAGCATTTTGGGTAAAAGGTATAAATTGCTTCTGTCCCTCTGTCTCCGGCCTCCTGAATGGGGGCTGGGTACGCGGGTTGCTTGTTGTTCCCCAGCAAAGCATGATGCCAATTGTACACCTCAACCCATCTGAACCTGGCTTCCGCAGCAGTGGTGGATTGTGTAGTGTTACCAGGGTCTGATTATGTGACATTTCAGAAGGAGCCTGATACGTGGACACTCATGAAGGGGGTCCCCATTAGTATAGCTGGGAGGGATGACAGGTGCATTGGAAAGTTCCTGGTGGGCCGTGGGAAAGACTCCAGCAGTGATAAGGCCTGTGGAGGACTTCCGGCTTCCAGTAAGCGAAACAGCCACAGAAACTCGGTGATTGGCAGCTTCTCTGCGCAGAGACCATGGGGCAGGACTCCAGTTGCTAAGCAGCAGGAACTTCCGGGCACTCCAGCAACAGTCCCTGTGGAGGGCCCGCCCATGGAGGCCGGCTGGAGAAGGGGTCTGGGTTGGGCAGTGTCCATCCCAAGGGGTCTCCCACAGTGTTTTGTGGGGCTGCTAAGTAGCTGAAGCTTAAGCATCCTTGGAAAGCGATAGGTTAAAGGGCAAGGAAATTTAGGTCAGATGGACCATGATGGTTATCTGACCAAAAGAAGGTCCAGCGGTGGGGTTCTGCAAAAAAATAGGTACAGGGCAACAAAAAAGGCTGGTTTTAAAAGAAAACGAGTTTCAGGATGATCTCAGATAAAAGGATGAACAACATTTGGTGTAATACGCTTAAAGTACACCAGGCTACAGTGCCTTCTGGTTTAAAACTTAAAAGAAAAAATCAGTTTTGCTGGAGTGAGATTACATGAATTTGTTTTTTTAAACTTCTTAAGACTATACCTCCCAGGCCAGGCCTGGAGGTAGGAGAATTGCCAAGTGTTCAAGGCCAGCCTGCAGGCCCCCTCAATACTGCTACATTGGAGACTGAGTTTCAACATGAATTCTGAAGAGGTACAGATATTCAAACAGTACAGCATTCTTACTAGGAAACCTATGTATTTACTCTCCCATTAAAGACCTTCTCAGTCTTTAACGCTGTTTTTTTTTTTTTTTTTTGGCGGTACTGGGGATCGAACTCAGGACCCTGCGCTTGCTAGGCAGGCGCTTATTCCACTGAGCTATATCCCCAGCCCCTTTACCCTGTTATATTCCAAATTGCTAAGAAGTCATCTCCGGTTCTACTTAAGCTTCTTAATTCCAGGATTTTTTTTTTTTTTTTTGTCTTTTTTGAGACAGGGTCCAGGGTCTCCATATGCGGTTCAGGCTGGCCTTGAGCTTACTTTGAAGCCCAAGCTGGTCAAACTCACAATAATCCTCCTGCCTCAGCCTCACAAATGCTGGGATTACAGGCGTGTGCTACCACCCCTGGCTGGGCATTCATTTTTAATTGATTTATTCTCAGGGAGGTCCAGAGTTGGAACTCAAATGGTTGGTTGGTCCTGGTCATAATCTGAATTTATTTCCCACTTTTCCTAGGTGAAAACAGGTGTGTTGTGAAGGATTTTTCTGATGTCGTCCTTCACTGTGATGACCCTTGTTGTCCTTGCATACCTTCTTGTTCCTGGGTAAGCAGGTGAAGTTCCTGCTAGAGATGTAATGCTGTCTGTGCAGGTGTTCAAGCTTATACCACACCCTAGGCAAGCCACTCCCAGACGTTCTCTGGGCCTGATCACCCTGCACACCAAGACTGTTACGTGGCAGAGGGCTGCCGGCAGGAAGAGAATGTTATCCATTTCCAGTGGCTAAAGTTGTTTGTGCTGTGTCCTGATTTGTTTTGTCCTCCTCAGAACTGTGGCCTCAGCCCCAGAGCTCTATGGTTAAAAGTTGTGGCTTGCCTTAAAATAGACCTATTTTCAAATTATGTGCTTACCTGGGTGCTTGTTAAAATAGAAGTTCTTTGGCTGCTACCCCGAGACTGGTTCAATCACTGTACCCAGGATCCTTTTTCCTTCCTATGCATGAAAGCGAGATTTTGTCTCTTGCTCTGGTTACACAATGGTTTCAGGGCAGCCATGACTCTGCCCCACGTCACTGCAATGACCAGGCTAAAGGAGAAGCTCTTAGGAGACTGCGTGTGTGCGCACATGTGTTACCAGGGACTGACCCCAGGGCCTTCTGCATGCTAGACAAGCACTCTACCACTGAGCTACATCCCCAATTTTTTTTTTTTTGTACCAGGAATTGAACTCAGGACCTTGTGCTTGCCAGGCAAGCACTTATTCCACTGAGCTATATCCCCAGCCCTGCTTAACTGATTTTAAAAGAGTAGTGTGCAGCATTAAACATAGGTCTTGTTAAACAAATAACTTCATTGCACGTCTAAGACCTCCAAAGATAATATTCTTTATTCTGCTAATTTCAGGGTTCACAGATTCTCGCCTATCATTTGATTATGGTAACATTTGCTCTGATTACATAGCATCTTTTACTAGTATTATAGCTCACATTTGTGTGGCTGTCCTCCGGCACATGCCTTACCCTAAGCACTTCTGATTGATCATCTTATTTCCTGCACTGTGAGATGGGCAGGACTCCAGTTGCTGAGGCTCCAAGGACTCTTAACATCTGCAGAAACTCAGCTCTGCCACTCTGAAGTTGTCTTCATGTGGCCGCCTGGGAGGCCTGTGATACAGAACCCCCAGCAAGCTTTTCTCCTAAATTGTACTGATGTTTTATATGCGCTGGAAATGTTTCTGCCTGTGTCTGACATCTGTCTTCTGACCTTGATGCTTTCCACAGCACAAAACATTTTCAGTATGTTGTGTGTGCGTGCGTCTATGGCAGTAAAATTTGTTCTTTTTCCTTTATTTATTTTTCTTTTCTTTTCCTTTATTATGTCTCTAATGTTTCATGTTTAGAAAAGACTTTCCCACATCACAGGTATAAAAATATTTTTTCTTCAGTCATTTTGTCATTTTATTTTGTTTTTTCCCTCTAGAACTAATTTTTTCAGAAACTGAGGTAGAGATCTAACTCTAATAGATAGCTAGTTGTCTCAAAGTAGTTTATTAAATAATCCATTTTCCCCTCACTTAAAATCCTTTTTATCGCATACAAAATTCTTCTGTTTCAGGATCTTTTTCTGGACTCTCCATGTTGTCCCTTGGGTCTCTCTGAGACAGTCCCTCACACTGATGAATCCATGCTTGCAGGAAAGTCCTTTGGGAAACCTGATAGGACATGTCCCTTTCCCCACTCAGCACCACTGCCAACCCCGTCCGTTGCCACTCAGAAGGTCTTGGTTTCTCCTGCCTTTACTCTTCCCAATGAGCTTCACAGCCAAAAGGTATTCAGAAGGTATCCCAGAAGGTATTCAATCTTGCCAAAATTACATTGAACTTATGGGCTGAAATAGGAAGAACCAAGATCTTTACAGGAACACATAGCAGTGAGTGGCTTATGGAAAGCGCTTAGTAGGTCTTCTTGATTCTCTTAGATTTTACCAGTAGGCAGCTTTATTGTCTACAGATAATGGAATATAATTCTTCCCTATCCCCTCATCTGTCTTGCTGCAGGGGTGAGTGTTGCCCTAACACTAAGACAGCAGCACCCCTTGGCCGGTTCCTGGCTCTCATGGGATGCCTGTGGTGTCTGACTCTTCAGAAAGCCTTATGTGGAGCAGGGTGTTTCTTCCAAGTCTTAGTAAGAGTTATAATAAGGGGTAGATTATAAATGTCACCAAATATCTTTTCAGCATCTGAAGAGACTCTCACTAATTTCTCTCTATTGATCGAAGCTAAAATAAAGGTTCATGAGCAGTCCTACTGCCTCCTAATTTAGCCTCCATGTCCTGGGTCCGTGCCAGGAATGGAACAGTTTTGCCAAAGGATGGGCCTGAGGTGAAGCCCCAAGGTCTGCCCAGGGCGCAGCGCCAGACGCCGTCCCAAGCTGCCGAGGCCTGTGGGGTCTTAGAGGCTCAATTTCTTTCCTAGGAAAGGAAACTTTCTAGGGTTAAACCCCCAGGACAGGAGGGAGTATTGGGGGACAGTGGATGAATTAAAGGGAACAAAGAGGAGAAAGGTAGGTAGGCAGGCCCTCTCCCCAGGCCTGCGTCACCCCACTACACAAGTCAACACACAGAGCCAATGCAGTCTGCGGTGGGGCTTCTGGTACCTGAAGTGTCCTAAGACTTCTGTTCCCATGCCTAGCAAGTCCTTCTGGTCACCCTACAAGCCAGGGCATGCAGGCCCAGTGGCAGTGAGAGCAGAGACTCGCAGAAAGCATTGAGGCACTCGGGCTCTTAGGAGAAAGAGGGATTCCTCCTTCTCCTCCACCCCACTGTCAACTGTGGGTCACCATTTTTCCCCAGAAGCACACTCATCCTGCTCCTCACACCAGGACAGGTGGCCTCTATGTCACCACAGGATCCCTGGAGCCAGCCCTTGCCAACAATTACCCACATGGGCCACTACCCACTTAGCCTCTGTCTGCCCCTGTGCCTCCTATATCCCAGCCTGGGAAAAGGGTGGGAGCCCGAGCTGGGGCCCAGCGGGGCAGCCACACACAGCCTGCAGCAGAGCCTGGCATAGCCCACTTTGACCAAGACCCTTGCCTTCAACCCTCACCATGTCTGCCCCACCTACCCATGGCTGGGTGCGTGGGTTGCCTCAAACACAGAAGCAAAGAAGAACGTAAAGCGAAGGCAGACCCAGTCTGTCACAGTTCTGAGAGACAGACTGGGATGGGATACCCGGGGTGGCAGTCTTTATGGACGAACTTCTCCTCAGTCCACAGGAAACCCTAACCCAAGCGGAGGCGAAAGGTTGCGATCTCCATGGGCTCCAAATAGAGGTCTGTGCTGTTGGAGGGTGAGGCCAGCAGGTACAGCAGGGTCAAGGAGGTCGGCTGCAGAAACACCACGTCCAGGCCGTGGAAAAGACTTCCCAGGGCTACCTGTGGGAGAGAAGGACGCCAGGCGTGGTAGTGCACACCTACAATCTCAGCACTTGGGAGGCTGAGGCAGAAAGATCATTGTGAGTTTGAGACCAGTCTGGGCTACAAAGTGAGCTCAAGGCCAGCCTGAACTGCATAGTGAGACCGTCAAAAAGATTAAAAAAAAGGAGAGAGGGGCTGGGCTCTATCGGGTGCCACCACACTAGC
The DNA here is from genome assembly GCA_004027595.1 of Dinomys branickii. Lineage (NCBI taxonomy): Eukaryota > Metazoa > Chordata > Mammalia > Rodentia > Dinomyidae > Dinomys > Dinomys branickii. The sequence continues at coordinate 2,002 of PVLD010002416.1, read as the reverse complement.
TAACCCATACTTTGTCTGTGTCGCCTCTCTCTGAGAATCAGAAGGGGCAGGGACAAGATAAGGGTGGCTGCTCTTACCACACTGATTCAGGGCAGTTCTTGAAATTGTAACCAGAGCAATTAGGCCAGAGAATGAAAGGAAAGGGATACAAACAAGAAGCGAAGAGCCAGATTACACTTATTTGCGGATCGTATCATTCTATACTTATAATACCAATTAGAGCTGACTGAGAATTGTTAGAGCTGATTGATGAATTCACCAATATGGCAGCACATAAAGTCAATATTAATCAATAGCTCAGTGAGGCAAGGTGGTGCACATCTGTAGTCCCAGCCCTCTGGGAGGCTGAAGAAAGAGGATCACAAATTTAAAACCTGCCTGGGCAACTCAGTGAGACCCTGTCTCAAAGTTAAAATTAAAAAATGCTAGGAGCATAATTCAGTGCAAAGGTGTTGGGTTCAATTTCCAGTACTGGGGGAAAGAAGTCAATAGCTTCACTATATACCAATAATGGACTAGCTTAGAAAGGAATCAGGAAAATAATTCAATTTGCAGTAGCTTCAAATAAAGTCAAATACCTAGAGATCCATCTAACCAAGAAAGTGAAAAACTTCTGCAGTGAAAACTGCAACTTTACAACACTAAAGAAAGACACTGAAGACGACACCGGAAGGTGGAACGACTCTCATGTTCCTGGATTGGTAGAATTAATGGAGTCAAAACGGCTACATCATCAAAAAAGATGTATGGATTCAATGTAATTTCCATCAAAATGGCAATGACATTCACAGAATTAGAAAAAATAATCTTAAAATTCATTTGGGGTGGGGGGAAGAATTCATTTGGAAACACAAAATATCCAGTAGCCAAAGCAACTCTAAGCAGTTACAGCAGAGCTGGAGGCATCACAACATCTAATTTCAAATTATATACACAGCCACAATAACAAAAACACATGATACTGGCCTAAAACTAGGCACATTGACCCATGGAACAGATTCGAGGACACACAAGCAAACTCACACAGCTACAGCCATCTGATTCTGGACAAAGGAGCCAAAAATATACATGGAGAAAACACTGCCTTTTCCACAAGTGGTGCTGGGGAAACAGATATCCATCTGAAGACCGAAAGTGGATTTCTATCTCTTACTCTGTACAAAACTCCATCAAAATGAATCAAAGACCTAAGTGTTAGACTTGAAACTTTGTAGGGTTTTTTGTTTTTGTTTTTTTGAGACAGGGTCTCACTATGTAGTGCAAGTTGGCCTTGAACTCACTTATGTAGCCCAAGCTGGCCTCAAACTCATGGCAATTCTCCTGCCTCAGCCTCTCGAGGGCTGGGATTACAGGTGTGCACCACCACGCCTGGCTACTACACTTCAAACTTTAAACTGCTAAAAGAAAACATAGAGGAACACTTCAAGCCATAGACACAAGCAAACACTTTCTGAATAGGTCTCCAAAAGCATAGGAAATAATGATAAGAACCACCAATGGGACTACATCAAACTAAAAAGTTTCTGTACACTGAGGGGAACAACTAACAGAATGAAAAGAGCCTGCAGAATGGGAGAAAATCTTTCCCAGTTATTCTTCTGTCCGGAGTAATACTGTCTCTAGAAATATATATATATATATATATATATATATATATATAATATAAATTAACACCAACCAAAGCAAATAGCCTAATCAATAAATGGCCAAATGAACTGAACAGACATTTCTCAAAAGTACAAATGACCAATAGTATAGAAAAATGTTTAACATCTTTAGCCATTAGGGAAATCCAATCAAAATGATCCTGAGATTCCTTCTCACCCCAGTCAGAAGGTATTCATCAAGAACACAGAGCACAGGGACCAGGGATGCAGCTCAGAGGCACAGTGCTTGCCTGGCAAGCACCAGGCCCTGAGTTCGATTCCTGTTACCGAAACAAAAAGAAAACACAGAAGACAACAATGCTGGTGAGGATGCAGGGGGAGGGGTGGGGGAGGGG